>KZ506128.1:28770-53693 GCA_002844005.1 Limosa lapponica baueri
GCTTCTGTGCCTGCCGCTTAACTTGGTCCGGCTGAAAACAAGTTGGTAGCAAAGACCTATTTTTAAAAGTGGTTAAGCCAACGTTGCTGGCATGAAGTGAGGGAGGCTGATGCCAGCATCTCTGCTGGCGCGTTTTTTGAGGGGGAAATGCCTAATAAAGGAGCTGTGCTGTGCCTCCGGGAATGGACTGCTGCTGGGGGAGCAGTGAGTGCATCCTCTGTGCCCAGCAAGAAGCACTCAGAGCAATGCGGATATGTGGGTGGAAAAGCCAGTGAGAAAGGCCGCAGACGGCCAAAGCTGCATTTGCAGTGCATCCATAAGGAAAAGGGTAAGAAACAGTCTTCAGGAAGAGCCCTCGCTGAAAAACGTTTGGAGATTTGAACGGAAAAGTCTTGTCTCCTGCTGGTCGAACACAATGGGGGAAGGGAAATAGGGCTTTGTACATTCTCTGCAGAAAAATAGGAGTGCATCAGAGAAATATCTGATTTCTTCATCAATTACTTCTCCTAATGGAAACAGTATGTCTGTCCCCATATTTTGGCTAACTGCTCAAATAGAAGTGGGTGACAATGCCACAGGATCATCCCACAGAGCTAACTTCCCCCCACTGCTGCAGAGAGATGTTAACTTCATGTTCAGCGCTGGAAAGGCTTGCTTATCCACAGACAAGAAAGAAATATCTTTCTCTAACCCTTTGCCCTGTTGCCGTCCTTCTGCAGGGATCAGACAAGTTGACTCCTCTGAGTGAGGAGGCTGCAGCTGTGGTTCTCTTCTGACCATCAGAGCAGCGACTTGGCTCTCTGCTGCTCTGAACAATACCAGATTTATCTTCCTGGTGTGTGTGCGGAGACCCCTGTGCTCCATGCCCAATACATCACAGAATCATAGAATCACAGAATCACAGACTGGTAGGGGTTGGAAGGGAGCTCTGGAGATCATTTAGTCCCACTCCCCTGCCAAAGCAGGTCCACCCAGAGCAGGCACGACAGAAATGCATCCAGGCAGGTTGTGAATATCTCCAGAGAAGGAGACTCCACACCTTCTCTGTGCAGCCTGTTCTAGGGCTCTGCCACCCTCGAAGTTAAGAAGTTTTTCCTCATCCTGAGATGGAATTTCCCATGTTCCAGCTTGTGCCCGTTGCTGTTGTCCTGTCACTGGTCACCACTGAAAAGAGTCTGGCCCCATCCTCTGGACACATGCCCTTTGGATACCATTGATGGGATCCCCTCTCAGTCTTCTCTTCTCTAGGCTAAACAGACCCAGACCCTTTGCTCACAAAAGAGGTGCCCCAGACCCTTGATCATCTTCGTGGCCCCCCACATATATACAGGCGCACATACACGCTGTATATGCCTGTTGCATTACAAGCATGTGAGCAGTGGATGCTCCCTCCCAGCGCAGGCGTAGGTGAGCAAAGCGTGCACAACACCAGTTAGAATTGCCATGAAACACCTGTCTAGCACAGCCAACTTTCAAACAAACAGTGCCCTTATTTGAATGTACAACCTGTATTCAGGACAGCGTGGCAACCCAGGCTGGTTCCTGCCAACTCTAGTGGAATTACAGGATTTGGTGACTGGTATTTTTATTATAAGGACCTCCTCTCCTTTCCCATGATAGTGTATGAATTGCTGAAATATTGACACAGCATGTTTAAAAAAAAAAAAAAGAAAAAAAAAAAGAAAACTTACAAATTTACAATTTAAACTCGGGGGGAGAGCACTGTGATGAACAGTTTGCTCTGCTGCCTGGTAGTAGATTTCCGAGCTGGGAAGTATTTGCAATAGCTTGTTGACAAGACACACATGTTTATTAGGAGTGAAAATGATACCGAGTAGCTTAATCTCGGCTCTCTGCAGACAGAACAAAAAGCCCTCAAACCGACAGCAATGCAGCAGCAGAGGGCATCAGCAGCCTGCGTTTAAGGGCTGTAATGACGGGAGCCGCTGCTAGCAGAGCTTAATAAGACAATGCTGTTTTAACTAGTGGATGGAAACCCTTAAAGCATCCTTGTAACCGCGACAAGTCAGTGTGGTGAGGCATTTCGTGTCGCTGTGTTTTCAAAAATAAAAATATAAATAGGGCAAACAATGGCCTGGCACCGGGATACAGCGGGCAGTATCTAAGGGCGGTGATAAACTAGGCAGGTCACTTTGCTGTGACGGCCTCTCCAGCTGAAGCCGAGGGGCTCGCTCTGGATTAAACAAAGCCATGTGCTATTTACAATGTGGTTTGAGTTTGTGCTCGCAGAGGTTTGCAGTGCCCCTGTGGAACAATAGCTCACTGAACGGGACAAATGTAGAACAGCTTACGAACAATGAACAAACAGCGAGAGGGAGCTGGGTTGTTTTAATTCTCATCCAAAATCCAAGGCAATTGGTTTCTTAACGGAAAATAAAAAGCGTATGAAGCTGCTGGTACATTGTCACCAGGCGAGCAACCATTCAGCATCCTGGAAATTGGATTCAGATTTTTGGGAAGCTTCTTGAACTAGTGGACGGAGCAACACTGGATGGTGCCAATCTTCCCTCGTACTGTGGCCTTCGATATTTCCTTTAAAGGATTTTGTCAGAAATGGAGGGCTCTAAAATGGCTGCAGGCCGAGACATTTAGAAGTCCGCCCCACGTATCTTGCTCTGAGTAGGGAATCTGGGGAAAACAGAAACAAAGAGGACTGGTTCATTCCCATGCTGCGAACGCTCTTTCTTGCATTTCATATCCTCTAAATTAGGATAAAGCCTGACCATTTCAGAATCCCGCGTTCCCCCATTGCGGGTTGCAGACCTCCTGCAGCCCGAGGGCAGGTTTTGTCATCACTACAGAGATGAAGAACCTCGGCTCACATGCGAAAGACAACGAAATTCTTGAAAGTGGTGACCTTGTCCCTTTGTTGGGATAGATTTACCTTACTTTTAAGTATGGGAGGCAGTTGCTTCTTTGCCTTTGCTTTTTCCTGCATTTCAATGAGCAGAGAAAGAGCAGGATCGGGAGAATATTGACCCCATTGTAAAAAGATACAGGTTTTAACATTTATTTTTTTTTAGGGGTGCTTTTATTTCCTCTGATTGTAAATCTCCCAGAAGCTGATAGTTTAACTGCAAGGGTGATGCTCAGTGAGGAAAAGCAAACGAAGACAAAATCACAGATGCAAGCTAAATAAATGGTGCCTGAAATGCTAACTAAATATCTTCACAGTTCAAAGGAGCTTGCAGAGGCATGTGCATTGCCCTTACATTTCCTGTCCCAGCCTGTCATTTGTCACCAGCTTCATTTCCACCCAGGCTGAGGGCTGGTTTTCTCAAGAACTGTGAGCGCCCGAACAGAAGGAGAGCGAAGGCAGTGTGGTGTGGGAATCTGAGTTAGCCTTGCTGGTTTGTCCATCTACTGCCTTGTTTCCTCGTGTCCACTGGCAAACACAAAACTACAACTCCAGTAATACCCCCTTCATGGGGCTAGTACAGAGCTTGGGATCATGCCAAGCACGCCGTTCAATCCAGGCTATACCATTTCAATCCTAAAAGAACTCTCATACCAAGTGAAACTTAATTTCACACTCTCTACAAGTGTCTTGCACCAAGGCTTCCCCCCAGCTAGCAGAAACAGCTCTCTTCCAAGCCATTAGCTGGCCATCAGCTTCATCTCCACTTGAATGGGCTTCTCTCACAATATTTGGGCTGCCACAAGGCTCTTTGGCTGCTTGACTCAGCCCCAGGCTACAGCTGTGAGGAGAAGGTCTGAGATGCTTCACGTGTGCAAGGGCTGGTGCTTTGGCACTTGGATAATGCACATGATTTCTGGGGTGTTTCTTCAGGAAGAAATAAAGGCAGATGTATAATCAACGGCTGAGACAGTGTGCCAAGAATTGCTCCTAAATTCCAGTAGATCTTCCTTAGACACAAATTGACTTTACATCTTCAGGGCATGTGCGGACTTGATTACTCTCCAGATACAAAGAGACCTTCATTTTTTGAACACATGGGAAAGATTATGTCAGGGTGAAAATGTGGGCCTCACTGAAGCCGGGAAGGAAGTAGAGCCCAGCATATTTTCCAGAGGTGTGGAGAAGCGAGAAGATTTCATGCAGTTGATGTCAGTCATTACCTTTTATCTATGCTGGAAAGCAAAGCACCATTAAAATGGATGTGCTAAGTTTAAACACTTTTCCAGAAAGCTGAATTTATCCAGAGGGGATTTTTTTTTCCTGGAAGCAGTGATCAGTAATAACTTTTGGAGGAATTCTCCAGCTCCTATTATTGCAGCTGAGCCTTCTTCCTTCCTTTCACCATTATCATCTCCCAAAGACTTTCTCTTTGAAGACTCTCTTGAAAGGGTTTCCCGAGTGGAGATCTTCAAAAGATACTTAGCATAGGTAATTCTTGCTAGCTCATGGGTACGTTTTTATAGCGGGTTGGTTTGTTGGATTTGTTTCTTCTGTGTAAACTGAGTAGAAGACGACAGTTTTTGGCCATGGAAATAAAAACAGAAGTGAAGCAAAATCACTTCCTACATTATCCAGGTGCACTTGACCGCAGCGTCTAGCAGAGGAATTCAGGCTGTGGGGTTTTATTGCAGTGCTTCTGAAGGGTGCTGCATGTTGAGGTCCGGGTGAATGACGTTTCCTCTTTCTCTAGCAGCACAGAGAGAACAACACTCAACTTGAGTGTGCCGCAGCCCATAGCTTGGAAAGAAATCTTCATCGACAGCTCATTTACTTGTGGGTCCCTCTGCTAAGAAGGCCCAGAACAAGTCCATGCAGGGGCATATTTGCATGATGCCCTTTCATGTTTTAATGTGACCTGTCAGCCAGAAGAAAATTGGGGGATACTTCCTAAACTTTGGGGGAAATAAATCTGTCTCCTGGACTTAAGCTCCAGATCAGCAACTGGAAGGTGATAACAGTCTGTAATACAGTAGAAAAGGATAAGTTGAACAAGACTCACATCCATAGATCTGCTGCTGCTGCTCTCCTCCCAGAATAAGGATAGTACCTTGTTTTTGAACTATGGACATTCTCTTTGTTTATTCTGACCTCCCTTGTTGAGAAGCAAATTGGTCTCATTTCTGAATTATCAAGACCGACACAGGGTGTACCCTGGAATATTTTTAACAAAAAAAAAAAAGAAGAAAAAAAGGGAAAAAAAGGGAAAAAAAGAGGAAAAATAGAAAGAAAAATAAATCCAAGTACCCTTTGCATTATGCTGTCCTACTATTTTTTTCTAGAAACAACATTGTGGATACAAATGGATTAGCACATAATGTTGAAATATTGTGAATATGCTGACATCTCATTGTTTTGCTCAGGAAGTAGTTTGTCATTGTTACAAAAATGTAACATGACTGTTTCAAAGTTAATTGAGTATGTTGCAAGAATTTTTAAAATCTCAAGTAAACCCACTGGTCAATAAACAACTGCGTCTCCTTGGATGGAAAGGACTTTCCATATGAGAGTGGGAAAATCTCCAAATAACCAGCAGGTATTTATTCAGAGTGTGAGATTAATGACATGGTCATGCTCAGAAGAGCCAGCAAGGCAGCCAGGATAGCGAGAGATCAGCCTGAGCACTTTTTGCATGGGAAGAAGCTGATATTAACCCCCGCCCCCCACCTCTTTCCAGACTTCATTATCTCAGAGAGCAGTTCTGGATGGGATTCAGGAGGCCAATTTCAGCATTAAGGCAGCCACTGAATCTGAGTGAGAAGGACTCTTCAATGTGATGCCATTGCTTAAAACCCCATGACCTTGTCATTGTGGCAGTGGGGGAGCAGTGGGACCCCACCCTGAGAAGCAGGTCTCTTTCCCAGGCAATGGAAGAGGTGGTCCTCACCCTGGCTTAGGACGCGTCTCCGTGGAGTGAGGTGACCACTGTGTTTTCCGTAGCTCTGAGAGCAAAGCCGTGGGCCCTGAAGGCAAGGAAAGACCTCTTTTGTGAACCCGCTCCAGGCTTACAGGAGACAGGTGTAAACAATTGAGTGTTGTGAAAGCTGAGGCTTCTCGGACATGCCCAGGAAGCAAATCTTTAGAGAAGTTAGACGGTTAAGGACTTGGGGTTAAATGGCAGCTCTGTGAATTCCATTGACTTTCAACAATGGCAGCAGTTGCCCGAAAACTCCCGGAGGCATCTGTATCTCTGCTGGGAATCTCGCCATGTGATTTTAAGTCACTGAAAAAAGAGGTGACTTGAAGTATTGGTTGATAGATTTATCCTTTGTAATGAAATTCTCGGATGAATGCATCTCTTCTTTCAGTTTGTGAACAGCTCAGAGCTGATCCTGTTTCCGCCTGTGCGAGGGTTACCGGGAATGCTTGCTGAAAAGGTTCAGTGTGTGTGTGGTTGGGTTCATGGAGTTGAGGATCTCTAGGTCATGCTTTCCCATGGCCTGCAGCAGGTTTCTGCAAGCGCTGCTGCACAGGCTCAGCCTGGTCCCCCCAAGCCCTGCCAAGTGGCCTGGGCACACATGTCTCTGAGAGAACCCAGAGAGTGAAGCTGGTCCCCATGAACTTCTACTCAAACTGGTCCCAGCTTGGTGGGAGGAGTATTGTCTGCTGGGCAGACGCGAGTCCTGCCTCAGTAAGTGTCTAGCTGGCTTCATGCTATCTCTCCAGAGCTCTGCTGGGTCTGTGCAGAGGGCAGGAGGCTTCGTACTATATCTTGGGGTGGAGGTGAGCCCCGTTTCCTCTCCCTGGTTTAACTTGTGTGCTGCCTTCCTTTAAAAGTACTAGAAAATCCTCATCTTGTATGGTATGTTTCTGCGTTTTCAGGCATCCAAGTCTACCCATGTTGAACCACAGGCATCCTTTAAAATGTGAATGGTTTCGTGAATCAACTTACCCCTGTAAACAACCTATTTCTATTACACATTTATTCAGGGGGAGCAGCAGTCACTTTGAAACAAGATGCTTTAAGTAGGTTTTCCTCACTCTTTCACAAGTAAGGGGTAGCTCTCTATCTGTATTCAAAGCACGTTTAAACCACCAAGGTGGGACTGTGTGTCTGCTCCTGGGAAATCTCAATGCTTAGACATCAACATGAGTGACCAGGTCCCAGTCCCTTCCTTTTTTCATTTGCAGGGAACATTTAAATATGTTCCCACACCCCCGACAAATGCTGTAATGGCTGGACTACTGGTTATTCAAAGTGGGTTTCTGTCATTGTCTTCTGGCAGAGACAGTCCACTCTGCATAAAAAAAAAATTAAATCCCATGACTAGGCATGTAAGCTTATGGCTATAACCCAGCACATTGTTTTTGTATGCAGAGTTCAACAGCTCCAATAGACAGAGAAAAAGAAAAAAAAAACAAAACCCCAAACCAAAAGACAGCTGGGTGCTCACCTGGATACGAATCCAAGATATGTCTTTCCAGCACCAGCTCAATGTGTGTCTCTCACATCCCTTTGGATTGCTCTAACCCCAGATGCTTTGAGCCTTCATTTTCTGGGCTTTTTGCAGACAAAAACCACCTGTGAAAGAGTTCTCCAGCTTCTGATCCCAAAGAAAGGGAACAACTTTCTGTCCAGGGAGACTGCAGGACTTTCTTGTTGAATCTTTTTGCTGTAGGCTGTGCATAAAATGGAGGCTATTTCTAGACAGGAGACGGTCATCTCTTGAGAGGATCAAATGGGGGTCATCTCCTCACTGGACGTTTTCAAGATGTGACAGAACAGGGTGCGAGATAATCTCATTGAGGCTCTCTTTCCCACAAAAGGTTGCCTTAGATGGTCTTTTGAGGTCCCTTCCAACTTGGACTGTTGAGTGATTCCATGATAAAATGCATCCTGAGAGGCAGGAACTTAACTCCTTGGATCTTTCTTAACTTTTCCTGCAAATAAACGGAGAATGTGGGTATCTAAGTTGAGCCTGCAGTTAATCTTACCATGCTAAAAAACTGGCTGCTGTAACACCTTGTAAGGTAGAGCTCTAAGGCCTCCTGGATGTACAAGCTGAACTAATTCAGCTAAGTCAGTCAGAGTGTACTGATCTTAATTCAATTGCCTTTTGTGGAGTCTCTTAAATTGGTTTATAGTTGCTGTCTTTTGGCAAGCATTAAATCAGAAATAAAAGTTAAGTCAATAAACAGGCCTTCCTTGACTGGAGTAACATAGCTTTTAGGAGGAAGACTGTTAGATGCTTTTTCAGTGCCTAAGAAAACAGAGCTCTTATCTCTATTTAAATAACAATTATAACCTAAAATTGTTTATTTGACCACATTTAGCCAATTGTTTCCAAGCTGATGTACACAGATCTCTACAGCTTCCCTGTATATATAGAGTCTGGATCTCAGGGCACTGATTCAAACAACAGAATAATGATAGCAAAAGAAGGAAAACATACAGTAAATGCTGGACATATGAATTAAAGAATTCCTTTACTTCATGTAATTGTGTGTATCAGTGTGGTTATCAGCCACTTTTGTGAACAAAAGCCCATTTATGTGTAACAATAATAAAAAATAACAAGAATGTGTTCCAAAGAAATGGCTACTGAAATAACAAGTGTTGAAGATCATGGGTTTTGTCTTGTGACACAGTCTCAGTAGTTCTCCCAGTCTTTTGTTCTGTGCCAGTCTGAATTAATTAGATTGAAGTTGGAGGTTCGAAGTGAAGTAAAATGATATCATTGAACTGTGATAATAATACTTAGCATGTTATTCTGGGGGAGTTTCTATTCCTGCTTGGGCTGAAGTTGAAATAGATGACAGTTGTTTCACTGAGTCTGAACTCGAAAATTGTAACTGACAGTGAAATCTGTTTTCATATTCTTTTTCTACACACAATGTGTTAGAAATACTAACGAATTCCTATCCTTATGATTAATAAGTAGCAACATTTCTGTTTTACAGAAGCTAAGGGGCTACTGAAGACATCAGTGTGAGGACCATCAGACCATGGACTAAAAGTGGCTGTGGTAGAGGTGGTGGAACAGATGTACTGAAAATCTCATCTATCTGAGAGAGCTTGGTATTTTTCACCTGCTCTTTAGCTCTGCTTTAAGAATAGTTGGTATGTGAAAATAAGTTCTTCAATAAAAAATATTGTCCTTCCAATCCTTTGAGCGTTTTCTTGTAGCTGTTTTGTAACTCTTAACTTATAAGCTAAATTGTAAGCAACGCTGCAATGGAGTCACACAGATGAAACAAATACATGAAACCAGAAGTAGGCATTTTGCTTTTCTTTGGTGTCTAGGAGTGGTGGTGAAAGTTGAAAGCAATTCCTTAAATAACATATTTAAATGCTTTCTTCTGCAGTTGAATTTCATGCTAAAATAATAAAAAAAGATATTAAGTAGAGAAGAGGACAGCAATCTTTCCTTAAGTGGAGTCTTATTTGGGTGATGAGGCAAACCTAACTGACATCAAGAATAGCTTAAATCTGCCAACTACATGCTGATATTGGCTGGCTGTGCCTATCCTTCAGCCACTGCTATAACGGAGCCATATAATTGAAGTCATCTTCCATGCTTTCCATATTGCACATGGGGATGTAAGTATGAGCAAAAGGATGAATGGAAAGTGGAGGTCATTGTAGTGGTGGAATGGACCTGTGAGGAAAGCATTGAAATCTGTGGCATTTGGGACATTGAAAACCGGATGTTACATCATATTAATATAAGAGCGATATACCACAAATGTCAGGAAGTAAGGAAAACATTTGTCCCTGTATACAGCTCCATGGCATTGCTGAAACAGGATCATGTGCCTGAGAAGATCAGTGGTCTCACTAAGCCACAGATGGCAGCTCACATGGTTGGGGGCGTCATTGGTGGCTTTGGAGATCAGTGCCACAGCCCGGTTATGCTGGACTAGACACCTTTTACTTAGCCAAACAGATGAAACAGTGGTTTTTGTTTCCCTTTAGAAAGATGGAAGTTATTAAAAGGTGTGGGTTTAGGAGGTGCAGGATCATAATACAGCAAAAGGCAGATCAAAACTGAGTCCTTTATACATCTGCTGTGAAGCCAACAGAACTGGCAAAACGGGCAGATCTGTTGTGCTAATCTAACTACAGGGAGCAGGAGATGTATGAATACTGTTCCTTCCAGGCTCCAGGACTGAAAGGCATTTTTTTTTCTGTTAGGAGTTGATTTGGCCACTAAGCAAAACCTAATAATGGCTACCCATTGAGTATTAAGAGGTTTTGTTTTCTTGTTCTTTTTTTTTTTCCTTTTTTTTCCCCCCCCCCCTTTTTTTCTAATGCTTCAGGGACTATTCTATTTGAGGAGCTTGCCTAGAGACTTTTCACATGGTTGAGTCCTGTGGAAAATTTATTGTCGTCAGAAAAAGGGGTGGGGGGTAAGGGGAGAATCAAAAAAAAGAATCACATGATTTTTCTTCCAAGCCCTTTTCCAGATTCATTTTTCTGCTTCAGTTTTCATGGGAAAATCCCTCTATGTGGTTATACATCTATTTTAGTGTTTTTACTTGTCAGGATTTTGTTTTTGTAGCTGCTCTGAATCTTTTAGCTTAGAAACTGTTATGCTGTTTGTTGATGGAGAAAGAAATGGTATTGGGAATTACAGTGATGTAACATTTGGAGACACTGCAATTAAGAGCCCATTGCTAATGGCCACAGCAAAGGCTGGGGTTATCAAGGCAGCAGCCTGTTGCTGGCTTTTTGTCAACTCCAACAGAGAGATGATCTCTCACCTACCAGCTGGCAAGAGGTGTCCAGATCCCCCTGGGAGAGCTGGCATGAAAATGGTATTTCTGCAATGTCCCAAGACTTCTGTAGCTCCCTGTTTTGCTGGTACCTACCGGATGCAGCACCAGAAGGTGATCTAAGGAGAGGAATCAAGGAGCATGCAGGAGGGTGATTGCTCCTGAGGCATCTGAGAAGTCCATGTAGTGATTTAAAGGTGTTTTCTAAGGGTCTCCCTGAAGGTGTAGCCCTGGAAGAGAAGATAACAGAGGGCAAGAACCACATATTGCAGCCTGGTCTGGGCTGCAGGAAGGCTTTCTTCTCCAGGAGGGTATTGCAGCATTGTTTTGGGTTACTCCCCAATAAGCTGTGAAATCTCTGTCCTTGGAGACTGTCAAGAAGCAGGTCGTCAAAGCCACTTTTGAGCTTTTGAGCACCACTAGTGGTGGTGACAGTCCTTCTTGGAAGAGGAGGTTGGGCTACAGGCTCCAGAGGTCCCTTTCAGCCAATAGTGCTATGATTGTATGGAGGGGCTTTAAAACAGTGTTACGCAGCAGGGGTGAATCAAGTACTTTTCCTTCTGTCCCAAGATGCTTTATTTGCCTTTTGGTCTTACATTTTGGGCTCAGGAGAAAGGATATCAGGCAATCTGCAGAGGGAAACTCAGACCATGAGCTTAATTCAGTGAAGAAAGGGAGGATATAAGAGACACTATTCTTACAAGGATATGTAACGTGTTTAGTTTTTTCCAGCTGGACTTCACCTACTAAGCAACCTGTTAAAATGGACAATTATATTTTACACTCTGGCATATTTTTGATCCTACATGAATAATTGAGATGAATGCCACCATTTTTTTTTTGCCAAGAAAAAGATTAATATTAAATAGTTATGTAATTGTATTGATGTAAAAAAAAAATGAAAAGAGCTCTTTCCATGGGATTGGATGCCCAAATTTAACAGCAAGAAATACTGGAGCTCTACATTTCTGCAGTTCATTGCAGTGGAAAAACTTACGCTGACAAAGACAACAACTAAAATTTTATGAAGAGTACAAATGTATTTACTGGAGGAGATGCAAGCAAGCCTGGGCAGAAGTTAGAGAACAATAGTGATTCACAGATTCTGTCAATACTTCGTCCTGTGTCTCAAGGTCTGGTCACAGCTCTGGGGCAAGACTGACTACATTTTATGGATTACAAGGTTAAGGAGAAAGTGACGAGAATGTTTGGTGACTTACTTAGAAAAAAGTCTCTCTGATGGGACGCTGAAGAGGTTGTGAGAATTTGTATTAGAAGGAGATGAATAAAGAGGGAAATGGTAAAAGGTCATAACAGAACCAGCAGTTTGGAGAAGGATGTTCAGAAGAGATGAGAGCCACCGGTCTCTCATTCTCATAATACAGTAAAGGGGAGGCATTAAATTTTGAAGCTTCCAGATTTTAACTTAACACACAAAAAAGAAACACTTTGTCCAGTAGCATGTCCTGCCTGTGGACTCACTGACACTGGATGCTCCTAAGTCTAGAAATCAGAAAAATTCAAAGGTCATGTCTGTAAAAAGAATATTTAGAGCCAGATGCTTCTGACAAGACAATAAAGTCTCTTGAGGTTTTAAATTAATCTCTAATGTCTTATAATTAATAAGGGAGTTTTACTCAGCAAATCACCCATCCTGGCCTTGTGTAACAGATTGTGAATCTTCTTTTTAAGCATTTGGTGCTTGTCAAATCCCTTATAGCACGAAAATTTCTGGGCCTTTACACATTACTCTGTGCTTCTGGCTTCATTGTACTCTTTGGAAAATGAGTAGGATTTTTACTTCAATGGAAAAATGGATTAATTGGATTCTAGTTCATTTAATAACGATTTTATAATGCAACAGCTTGAATATTGTCTCCTGATTTGTTTTGAAGTCTTTTATGGATTATATTCACTGAGCAGATGTGTTTATACTGCAGTTCTATCTGTTGTGCATACCCATTTACCAATTCGTACTGGAATGAGTTTATGTATGACCACAGATGATGGGTTGGCTTTATGTCTCCACTTCCCTGTTCCCACCCCAACCCCTTTACATTTTAAGTTGTGTAATTGGCTTACTGAAGCGTGGGCTGAGTTCCATAAGCTGTTGGTAGCTATGGTTTGATTATAGCACAAGGGCTGGTTGGCTGTGTGAGTTATATGGATGCTTTTCTCCTATACCGCAGGTTTCTTTGCTTCATCTGTGATTAAAAGAAGAAAATACAACAGTAGTACAGTTGTCTTGGCAGTGAAAACCTATTGCCTGTTGGACAATGTGGTGATACGTGATTAAGTCAAAGCCTATCTAGTGATGATGAGTGATATATCAGCATTCACCCAACATGCAGCCCTCCAAGGCACACAAAAATGTGGTTTCTCTCACGGAAAGTAACTAATAATTTCAAGCTCTGATTACCCTGGTCCATGTTTCCAGTTTGGCCACAGTGAAGCCGTGATGTTCTCAGCAGTGGCAACTGGCTGTATAAGAGAAGGAATGGGTTGGGACTGGAGCCACACGGAGGTTCGCCATCTTCTCCCTCCTTCCCTTTCCCTTTGCAGACTTGCAAAAACCTGCTCAATAGTAGACTGGTTTGCAGGCTGAAATTTCCACAGCCAGCCGCTGTTGACAGGGATAGGCATTGGGGAACAGAGCTGGGGCTGACAGTTTTATAATCTAGTTGTGTTGAAACGTATCATTGTCAGTTCTGTTATTTAGAAGAAAATCCTCAGTTCGACTCAGAAGATGAAGATTTATTGTCTAAAAAAGATGAAATGTCAGTGTGTGAGAAGACAATATGTGTAAGTAACACACCAGGCCCACTGTCTGTTCCTGCATAAATGACTTATCACCAGGGTATGTCTTCAGCTTAGCTCCACATCAAAGCAATATTTTGGTGGGTTCCACAGATAGGCAGTTGCCCCCCTTTTCAGAAATAGGAAAGAACTGGAAAGATTCTAGGGCCATTTCTGGAAAATTTTGTTCACGTAACCAGTCCTTTGGCATCCAAAGAGGAATTGGTGGGACTATACATGGGAATAATGGTTTGTCATGGTGTGCTGTGGACCAGCCTTGCAGCGTGACGTCAGGTTTGCTTCTGTTTGCCCTCCAGAAGCATTCAAGCAGAGTTTCTTCATGCAATCTCATCCGTGGTGCATGCAGCAGGTAAAGCTACCTGCCTGATAACAGGGGATGGAAACCTCTGAAGCAGATTCAGATCTGGGGCCAGGTTTTCATCTCAGTTTTTCACACCCATGACACTTCTGCAAATGCACCAACATGAGAAGAGGAGGACTCGGCCTCTGTTTCACTAGTGGTGAACAGTTGTTCAACAGGTCTTGGCTCCTGCGAGGGAGAGGGGAAGAAAATCTCCCTTCTAAGCCCATTTGCCTTTTGCATATATACCTGTATGAGTATGTTGTGCGTATCTATCTGTCTACCTATTCATTTGCCTGTCTCTCTGCATGCCTATGTAGCTTAGAGACTGACACTCACTCATCACTGCCGGATGGCTGGGCATTATGACTGCTGCATCCCAGTAATGAAGGTACTGGCAATTTTATTAAAAAACGTTATAGGAGAGCTCTGAAATCCGGTAGTCCCTGATCCCTGAAGAATTTCTTGAACACACCGTGTATCTGGAATGTCAAAATGGTCCTTAGAGATATGCACACTAATAAACCAGGCAGGATGGTCATATCATGTTTATGATTATACATATTCCCCCATGAAATAAAACTGTACAATTGTGATTGGAGGCAGAGAGTTATCAGCTGGAAACAGCTGTGCTGCTGAAACACCCGGTGGCAGGCTATATAAATATTAACAAAGATACCCCAAACTCAACTGTGTCTGTATTTATATATGTTTTGTTGCCAGCTGAGGCAGCTGTCAAGAGGGTTGACTTTGGGGAAATGGATGTGAGTTAGGAATTGCAGAGTTTGAAGCCTTCCTATTAATTTTGCTTGTCCATTAGCATTTAAAAATGTGTACTGAAAGGATCCACCAGACGCACAAAGCTGTGTACTGCAGAAAGCCACTTCAAGTGCCACAAGTTCATTTTCATAAGCAGTCTTCCAAAAAGGAGGAACTGTCTACTTTAGGGCAGGCTGATCCTGAGCAGGTTTTCTTGTAAGGAAACTGCTCACTTGCAATACCTCAAGGGCTTGGTGTATCACAGAAATACGCTTCTCTTCACCGGGACCAGCCCCGGGATTTGCTCACACTGGTACAAATGAGGAGCACGCACTCTGAATTCGGGGGAGCCGCGCTAGGCAGAAATGGCACCTGAGGAGGACCAAAGCTCCTGGTGTTCCTGCTGCTTGGCGTTTCCGACAGCAATGGGAAGGGTCTGCAGCTCCCCCCTGAGCAGCGCCTGCACCTGCCCGTGCTCCAGCTCGGTGTGACGCACCAGTGGCGAGGCACGGGGTGTCCCCAGCCAGCCTAGGGGTGGATCAGCTTTGCAGGACTGTGAGCAGAAACAACTTTCCTCTATCCTCGGCTGTTTAGGAGGTGTTAGCTCAAAGCACAGGAGGGAAACACGGCATTCCTGGCTCTAGTTCACATGCACTTACCTATGCTCCCTCAAAGGGAGGGCACGGGAAGAAGCAGGAGGAAAATTCTCAGATTGATTGTAAAGACAGTTTCGGTTAAAGATCTCTCATTAAAACATGCTCTATGCAAAGACTAATTGCACCTGCTATGCATTATGATTTCACAAGTGCCCTCCTGCCCTTTTTTGTTCTTTGTGAAGCAGGGATTTATGTTCCCAGCTCTGCTTCTTGCCTTACTGTCATAAAATCTCTATCCCTACTACAGGTACCCAGGGGACGGTTGTTCTACCTCACAAAAGACTTTAGTGTTTCAATATTTCCTTTTATTGTGAGTCAGCCAAACACACTGAAGATTTTCTGTACAGGTCCATGCTAGAAAAAAAGTATTTTGGACTGTATAAAGCAATTCGTTTTGCCTAGATGATCTTCTCTCAGCTAATTGCACTCTGATAATTTTGAAGGGGGGTGGTTTAGTGTGGCCAGAGATTTTTTGTGTATGTTCTTCCACTCCAGGTCCCTCTGTCTCAGCCTGTGTTTATGAGGAATTCGGAGCTGGCTTCTGCTGAGGTTCCCTCGACAACGCTGCATACTCTGGGAGAACAAAAGCTCATGATGAATTCCAGTGATGTGTGTCGGGATAATTATACCCCTGTCTCATTTGAAAAAAAAAAAAAAAAAACAACAGAAAAAAAAGAAAAGAAAAGAAAAAGAGAAAGGAAAAAAAGAAAAAAGAGCCCAGCTGCCTTCTTATTTCCCCTCTCACACCAGACAGCTTTTGCTGACAGGTTGGTTAGCGGTGGGAGTGGTGACAGGTGAGGTGCACACCTCAGTATTGTGCCCAAGCATTGTCAGACTGGATGCTGACAGACTGCATGAACCGCGGCCTTACATACCTCAGATTTAATCTAAATACTCTTCTGACATGCATTTGCTTTCCACGCTGTTCTCCACTAAGATGTCCCACTGTGGGTACTGTACAGTGAACTGAATATAGCTGAAGCAGGAAGGAAAAAAAGCTCTTAACCTCATTGTTTAAAATAAAAATAGTACTTACCTTGCCGCTTCTGATTTCTGTTGGGTCCTGTAGGATCTTAAATGTTTGGAAAACACCATCAAAAGACATCAGTTGCTAAGCTTCTACAGAAATCAATACTGTAATACAAAATGAGATATTCAGATACCTCTTGAGGAGTTGGGATTTTTTATTATTATTATTATTATATTTATATTATTATTTTATTCTATTTCTATTTCTATTTCTATTTCTATTTCTATTTCTATTTCTTCATTTCTTCTTCTTCTTCTCCTTCTTCTTCTTCTTCTTATTGAGGTGTTGGGAATTATTTGGTAAATGCTTTTCTTTTTTTCTGCGTTGTGTGTGGGATATCAGCTTGTGCCTGATTTGCCCTTTACATTGATGGGGTCTGAGAGCCTTCTGTGTTGAAATGCAGACCGAACTGTTATATCTAGCCTGGGTTTTGGGTTTGGTTTCTTTTTTTCCCCTTTCTTTTAAAAAACCCGACAAACCAGGTTTTGCTTCTCCACGTGGATTTATCCTGTAGCTAGAGGGAAGAATCAGACCCTGAAGCAACAGGCCGCCGAACTGCTAGAATTTTTTTCTCACTTGAATAAGTAAAGTTGTCATCCAGCAAAGGCCCAGGAGAATGCTTAACCTTCACTAGCCACAAAGGCCTCAAACACGCTGAAATGTTTTGCATATTTAAAAGAGGATAAGTGTGATTCAGGAGAGTAATTCTGATGTGGGAATTAACGCCATATGGAAGTACACTGTCAGCTCTGCGTGAGTGACTGTGTTTATATGGAGAAGTGATAACAGAACAAGCGTCCCAGGTGTGTACTCCTGTCTCTGTTCGAAACAGTGCATATTTCAGGGTTACACCTGCATTATTTAAATGATTTAGTAAAGTTTATTGAATGGAAAGCAAAGACAAGAAAATCAGACAAATGCCTCTGACAAGCGAAGGTAGGTGTACTCAGGGAGATTTAAGCAGCACATATTAGGCAGCGTGGGTGAGAGAGCTGGCAGTGTTTCAAGTGTTTGCAAGATGTGTTTGTTTTCTCAAATCTCCAATTTACTCTAATAGGCATATTATGTTCAGGCATGAACAACTAAATCCCATGTGAAATGAATGAAAATGCTCGAAATACATGGTACAGTGAACCTGTATACATTTAAGCATATGAGGACTTGGTTTCTGTCTGTTTAAGCTTGCAGTAAAGCCAAGGTTCACACAGAGTAGTTTTTTTTCTGTTTAAGCACAGATGTTTAATGTCTGAAGTTTATCCGTCTTAAAAGGAAGGTAAGAACCTCATCCACTCACCTAAACTCCTTGTTTGCCAATGGAGACAGGAGAAAGTCACCCCTTGGAAGACAGGTAAAAGGAATTGCTTTTGAGGCATTAGCCCACCTTTTTCCACTGACTAATGAGGCAGTTCAGTTTAGCAAACACACTAGCTTCTATACAGCTTTAATGGCATAGGTGAATACTACCTGGAATATCAATTTTGGCTTTGATTCAGCTTCTTTCTCACCTTTCTTCACTTGCCTTTGTATTTGTTGACCAGGTAAATTGAGTCCATTACAGCTGTGAGATCTTGTCCATGTTGTTTGGTCAAAGCACGGCTTGTTCATGCAACAAATCCACCAGTAATTACAAGAAGAGTGGTGCAAGGACTTATTCCAAGGAGGAGCTCTAAGTTGAACATGTGAAGATTGTGGACAGTAGAATTACCACGCCAATAGCTGGAGGTGCTGGTGTATCATTCCATGTCATTCTGTCATTATTTTTGCCCTGGGTTTTTGCAAAAATAAAAATCACTAATGAAAGTGGTATCAGAAATATAATTTCATGCAAGTGTAAAGGTAGTCACAGAGAAAATGCTAATTCTTGGGCATAGCTCTTGTGGAGGACTTCAGGAGCACGAGGAGGGGAAGGGCGAGGCATGGTTCATGCATTTTGCTCTTTAAGTCTAGTATTGGTATGGCTGAGGCCAAGGGGATAGTGTATGTCTGTGGCAATGTGTTGCACTTGTCCATGACAATATCTGACCATCAGTACTTCAAAGTGTCTGCCATGATGAGGATTTTAAGGTTGTATCTTTATAACAACAAAGCAAAGTTTTGGGGGTTGTTTATGTTTAGAATCTCCCTGACAACCAAATCTCAGCTGCCTGATAAAGGATGCAGACCATGGCTAACCAAATAGCACAGTAGTACCAGGACGTGACAGCTGACTTTGCTAACTCAGATGTATTTACTAGTTATTAGCTAATTCCACTTTCAAATACCATAATAATTAATTTTTATTTTTATTTTTTTATCCCTCCGGTGATATCAGCTCCGTGATAATTACTTCTCTCTCTACCTAATCATTGAGTTGGCATATATGCCATCAATTTTTATGATCTGGTCCACAGTCGAAAGCCCTTGCCTGCTACTGTTCAGTAATTGCCTTTTCATGAGCCTACCTTGACACTAACTGATGGGAATGTTTTTAGTGTGAATTCAAACAACTGTTCTGGCTTTACTAGTCCTAAGCTTCAGATTTTGCCTAATTGTGGAAAAGAGAGTAGGCACTTCTGGGTCTGTCTAGACATAGCTCTGTTAAGTGCACGTCTGATCATATGAGTTACTCACTCTGGTAATATTAATAAATGGGACCAAGCCAAATAAAAGACAGTTCCATTAAATTCTCTGAGCTCATAGGGTGGTTATAAAGTCAACATGCTGTGCTATGTTAACATCTGACCAGTGAAATAGTTGTTTCCTGATCCCAGCTTTGGCTTTCAGCCACAAAAAACACAAGACAGATGTTATGCTTTAGTAGGGTCAAGGTTATCAAAGAGATGTGATTAATAGTCGGTTACTTTGCTTTTTTGACACTTTTGTTCTGTTGATTACAAAGGACTCCTCTCTGTGATTTTTCATTGATTTGGTGAACTATATGATAGATGAGAAGAGAGAAAGGACCATTCTGAATATGAGCTCTTCCTGGAAAAACACAGGCATGGGTGCAGTTTGGACTGCTGTTTTACTTCGAGCTTGTTTGATGTGGATGCTACTGATACTGGTATCTCAGAGGGCAAAGGGGCTAATGCCTCCTAGCAGAGGTAACAGTTGTAAATGCAAACAAGGTGTTCTTAGCTATTTAATGATTTCCCATCAGGAAAAAATGCTGGAGAATCGGAAACACTGACTCTAAAAGTGCATCAAAGTAATTTGTTAGTCTTTGAAGTAGGAAGTTATTTATAATGGAGGGTGTTCCCTGACGGAGTGATAGGCTTGCAGTGTGCGTGAGTAAGCTCAGTCAGAAAGAGGTTTGTAAAAGGATATCAGAGTGTTATAAGTTGAATTTGTGAGCACTTTATTCCCTGAGACATGGGCATTTTACTTTGATTCTTGTTTATTTTTTCTTCTTTCCCAAGCACTGCCCCCCAAGCAGCAATGCAGACAATACTGATTTCCCCGATTTGACAGTGACATGAGAAAAATAAAATCCTAAACAGGGCAATGCTCTCAATCCCAAACCATTGATAAACAGAGATGTTAACCCTCCAGGCAGAACGTGGGTGAGTCAATTGAAAACAGATACTTAAAACCTCTGTGCATACGACTTTGATGGGATATATCATTAATGGGCTGTCGCTGCAGGAGGCTCTTCTAAAACTTTCCCAATAACTGGATGAGGTAGAATTTGACACTGCTGCGCCAACTCCTGCTGGTTGCAGAAAACTGCTGATTCTCTTCTGATACCTATCACATGCCAGAAGAGGTTGGTTTGTTTTGTTTTGTTTTTTTTTTTTTTTTTTAACTTTTCCTCACTTTCACTGCTCTCCCCTTTAGTTTTAATATCAGAAAATGTTTTGATAATTATTATGTTATGGCAGCCATTCAGATGGGCTGATGACAGGGCTTCTGAGACACCTCCTTGCCTCAACCACTTCGACCATCATGAGTGGTTGGATGGTTGGTTGGTGCAATAACAGGGAATGAGCAACACAATATCCTGTGCTGGGCATTACTGGCCTGTTCCACATTTATCTCCTGCCTACCCTGTGGTGCTGTGGTACGTGCAGTGATCCCTAAGCTCAGGTTTCTCTTTCAAATTTATTCTGGTATCTCAAAATGTTTTTGTTACTTATACTTTCTAGCAATACCATAACTCCATGTTAAATGCAACAAGGTACTCACTTAGCCTAGGAAATACTGTGGTAGGAATATTTTAGCAATAATTGTTTGCAAATGATACACGTTGATTGTTGTTGTCTTCCTGCCTTGGTATTTTAAAAAATTGAATTCAGTGATGTTTGTGTACCTAATTAATTTTGGCTGCTTAGTAAATTTCAGCTTACTGTTTGAACATGTTTTCTGTCACTTCCTATGTTTGTTTGCTTGCTTTTATTTTTGTTGAAGGATATTATAAATGGGCAGAACTTTTTCTTCTAAGTAAAAATATGCCTTTGTAAGTAATTGCCTGAATTGCAATATGTTTGTTATTGTTTCTAATTGCTGATTCTCTTGATGCAGGTCAGCACCTTTTGGTTCAAATGTCCCAAGAATGAGTCACAAGAACAACAGAAGATAACTTCATTGTAATACTGCTTGGAAAGAATAGTTGACATAATTACTCTGCCCTATTGCTCTTTTCCCTGGCTTAAATAAGATAAAATCCTATTTTGTCACAAGAAAAGTTGAGTAACAGGTTCATTTGGATGTCAAGAGGGGCAGTTTATAAACCTCCTGATTTGAACCTTGAACTACTGTCTAATCTGCTGATCCATCTAGTTCCACAAGTGACATTGAATAAAAATTTATTTCAGGAGATAGCTGGAAACTTAGCTTTATTCCCTGTGAATGAATCCTTAATAATTTTTTTTTGTAATGTAAAAGAAAGTTAAAAATAAGAGAGATTCTTTTCACGTAACAGTGGGAAAAATGGTAAAGAAAAGGGAAAAAGAAGAGAAAGCTGAAATGTAAATGGAGAATATAAAATGTAAATGGTAAAAAAAATTGATGAGCTTCAAGAAATTTTAACATATGTGGCTTAAAGGGAACAGTCTTTTGTGGAGTTAAGATTAAATATTTACAAAAAACAATGAAAGGAACCATCAGACATCTGAGGAAAAAAAGTTACATGTATTAGTAGGAAAGTGTAATAAGGAGACAGAGCATCTATTCTGTTAACAAGTATGTTCAAAATAGGTTACAGAGAAAACAGGCTGGAGAAAGTTGGGCAGGAAAGCAGTGATTTGTAGTGCCATCAAGAGATTTCAGCTTGGCTTGACCAAAGATGGAAATAAAATTGTATGGGATTAAGTATTATTGAGAGAACAGAGTTCAAATAAGGTGCTATCTCTGCATCTTAAGCTTGTCTCTGGAGCAGCACTGAAACTACTTCCTGCATCTCATGCAGAATATTTTTTAAAAGAAATTGTAGAAGCTGTTGAAGGACAAGTCTGTGAGATGAAGCCTGGCTGCAAAGAAGGAGGTTGAAGAAGACAGTGAGGTGGTCAAAGGTACAAGTACATCAAGAAAAGCACAGCAAAAGACTTGGCTGTGCAATCTGTTGTCCCCTCCCTGGTGGAGTACCTGTGTGGACATCTGCATACAAATAAGAGCCCTGTCACTGGGTTGCCTGTCAGGTTTTGCCATTGAACTGCACAGCGGAGTGATGGGGTCTGAAAGGCCAGGTAGTGTTCTGGGCCATAAACACATCATTGGCAGAGCAATGAGAAGCCACAGCTCCCTTCAAGGCTTGCTGCCTCTCTGACCTTAACCACAGGTAGCTTTCTGCAGCTCATACAGTGGGACTGTGCAGGCAGAATTTGGCATCCATGGAGAGGGATTGTGCAGATGAAGGAGCGCTTAATATTGTGTCTGTTACACTTTACATCATAATGTGTGGTGTGTCTACACCATTATGATTTTATGTAGCTCCAGCAACCTGAAGCCCTAGCGAAGAGGGAATCAATATTTCTTTTGGTGGAGTAAAGGGAAAGAGTAACCTCATGGAGTGGAGGGGGCACTCTTATCCGGTATCTTTAGGTTTAATTTTAGCTTTGCAACACCTTGGAGCACATAAGTTAAAACTCAAGATTAATTCAAAGTGCAGGGATATTGTACTGATGCTTTTAAGGTGAGTGGTCACCCCAAACCAGGTTTGGAATTGTGAGCTGAGATGAGAGAGGGATGGATCCTGTCAGAAGTGTCTTTTAATGGGCAAGGGATGCCTCTGGGGTTCTGCCTGTTGCCATCCTCCCTCTGATGATGGGGCAATGTGCTGGCAGCTTGGAGGTAACACACAGAATAAAGCTGTCTAGAGGAACTTTGAAACTGAGGACTGAACAAGTGCTAGAAGGCGTTATCTCATTAGTCTCCACAGGGGCAGGAGGACAATGAGGTCTAGGGCTATTACAAGTAGCCTCTGGGGCATGGGAGTCTTGCTTAATAGTTGTTGCTGGTTTATTTGTTGCTGACTTTCACAACGTATTCTTTTGCCTTCCTTTCTCACTCAATAAAGTTCTCTTACATTCAGATTTTTGGGATGGGGAAGTTGGCTTTTTTACTGGTGTTTATGTAATGGGTTTAGTTTTGTTTGGCCAGGTCCTACGCAAGGACATTGACTTCTTACCTGCACTTTATGAAGATGTAAATAATAACCCTCAAATCTGGCCTTCTTTTTTATTGACAAAAGCACCCAGAAAAAGAGTATTACTTGGATCCTTCTTTTTCAGATGTAAGGTACAAGTATACGTGTGTGTATAACTCCCTAACCAAGTAGAAACAGATCACTTCTTTGCTTGGAGATCCAAATCTGTGTTCTTTCAGTCTGGATTTTGGCTCCCACTCAAGGCTACACACAATCGTTTCCTTGGTTTTAGGGTCCCCATTTTCTTGCCCTCTCTGCCCTACTGGGAGAACCTCATGTAGGCATGGTGTTGGCCTCTACAGAAGCCCCTGTCTTTTCTAACAGTACTCTGGACTACTCTACTACTATGGGCAACTAATTTTGCAATTATCATTAAGTGGTCAAATAGTTACCCCAGTCTTAAAAAAAAGTTCATATCCAATTACTGTAACAATTAAAATACGTATATAAATATGAAGTTTTTTGACCTCATTTGTAGGGGCAGTTCAGTATAAGCAGGCAGTAGTAACATAATCCTGCTGCAATCTGAAGAGGACTTTTTAGCTGGGTGTTTGAAGTAAGAAATGAGAGAGACCTCTGAAATCACTGATTTCACGGGGTAAAAGTAGGGGGCAGGAGGATTTTCTCCTCATTTTTCTGTGGACTGCTTGGTGGATATCTCAGGTGGAAAAGGTTGCCCTCTGCTCATGCACTATGGCACTCACTGCTGGGAGGTGCAGAACTTGAAAAACGTTTAAGTGACTTAAAATTACACAAATCCTGCAAAAACATGCTCTTTGGTGCAGTGGATGCAGTTTCGAGCTTTGGATGTACCCAAAGGATGAGTTTCCAGAAACAAGAAGGATTTGCTAATGGAAGGAGGGTTCTGTTCATGCTTCCCTAAGCATCTGCTATTGACACTGCTGGCATGGGACCAGGACTGGACTTCCTCTTATGTGGCAGCTCCCATGCCCTGTGCCTCATTCCCTGATGACCGTGACAACTGTGTCCCTGCTGCTGCTGCTGCAGGAATTTGCTTTCAGGCTTTTCATCTCCTCACCCTCACACCTCCAGCACCTCTTCATCAGCAGACATCATTGCTGATGTCTGCTATTTTCTTCTTCCCTTGATGTGGGGAGTATGGGATCATCTGCTGTTTGGATACGGGAAGGGGCTAATCAGGTCTGTCAATCGGAAACTTTTTAAAGTAGATTGACAAGGAATTAGGAGAGAAGTGGTTATAATCAAACTCAGCATTGAATATCAAGGGGAATGTAACAAACATGTAAAAGAGCATTCCGCCCACTAACTTACTCAAGGGAAAGAGTCATCTGCATGGTTTTCAATTTATCTGGCAAATGCTGAATATCTTATGCCACAAGACCAATTATCTGCTGTACGGACAACAGAGTATTGCCACTGCCAGCCTGAGTTTTGTGATTTCTCTGAGGAGCACTGAACCTACATGCTTTCCCTCTTCTCATTATTCTTTGCTAGTGCTGGTTTTACATTTGGTGATTATTCTTTGGGAAACATAACAAACAACATATATACTGAAATCACTAGATCTGTTTCTCTCTAACAAGTAGTGACAGAGTTTCATTTAGGTTTTTTACACCTAGCTAGAGCTGCTAGGACACTCTCCAAAGAGCGCTGCACTGGGAAAATTATGATGTCATTGTAGATGTCTTGCTTATTTCCTCAGAATAAATGAACATCATCATGAAACTCCAGGAGGAAAACTTGGCCGTGCTGGAGTTATGGAGCTATTAAAGCAGCTGAGACTAAGGTTTGCATTTAAGTCAGGGGTTATTTGGAGGTCACCATCATACGTTTTTATTTGGAGTCCTAAATACAGGTTTAAGTGCCTCACTTAAATAATTTTGTCCATAATGATGTTGGTTTGGCTTCTCTTCTCTGAAATACTGTAGAAAAAATATGTTACTGAATCACTGCAATTTTTTTTTTTTAAATTCTAAAGCTACAAAAAGAATAATTTCTTTCATAATTCTTCAGGTGTCTATTTTATAGTGTGCTTTAAATGAAAGCTGTAACACGAAATCACA
>KZ506128.1:67366-78629 GCA_002844005.1 Limosa lapponica baueri
TCCATATCTAGAAGGCAAAGTCCCTCATTCCAAGTGCAGAAAGGGTGCTGGTCTGGGCTTCTGACATGACTTTTAAAGCTTAAAAGGCCACTTTTCTCTTTCATATCTGTTCCCAGAAGCTTTAGAAAGGCAAAGGGCTTCATTTCAGCTACTACTTCTTATTGGGAAAATGTCTTCATAATGCTTTAAGGAGTGGAATATGGATATCTATGCCCGGTTGAAGATCAGCAACTCCAATGGTTTGCTAAAATTAAGGGATAAAGACAGCTTTCATCTCTGCCTATATAGATCACTCTCTCCACAGCTGCAGATTTTCTGCCATTGATTTCTCTCCACCTGGTTGTCAACAGCAGCTCAAACCTGTCTGGAGGTTTGAATACAAATTCTTGAAGCTGACTGTGCAATCTCTCTTCATGAGCAAATATCACCCATTGCACCTGCATAGCATGATCCCCGAAGTTTTGGAGGATGATCTACAAAGCAGGCAGCTGGTCCAGCGAGCTTTATACTGCAATTCAAAAAGTGGAAACTGTTCAGAGATGAAGTGCTCAGAGCAGCTCTGAAGAAAAATTTATGAGACAATATATTGGTATTGTGTTGCTCAAAGGAAGTGCTTTAGCTGTATTGGGGTTTACTTTTTTGCCAGAAAGAGTAGTAAGAGTTAAGAAAGTTACACAAAGGCCATGCCCTTTTGGACTGAGTCTGGTTCTTAAAGGATGTTGTTCGGATAACAACTCTATGTATTTTCTGTTGCACAGCCAATGCAAGCTCTGCTAGTCCTTACCTCCCATGGTAAGCTGCTGAGCCAGAGTACTGTAAGGTCTAAGTGTCCATCGGGGGTATATTTCATAAAACACTACAGGATATACTGCTTTCTTCAAATTTGCTAGTGTGAGGTGCCAGGTGTTGGGGCTGAGATTGCGATGAGCTCAGGACTAAGGATGAAGAAGTGACCTTGCTCTCCTGTCATCCTACCGTTACTGCACCGTGGAGAAGGGCTCCTGGCATTGCTTAGACCGGCCTCCCCACAATATATTGGGAATACCTGCAGTTCAGGGCAATGGATGTTACAGCAGCCAGGAATGCACAAAAGTCTTCACTCTTCATGCTGTGTGTCTTCTGCTGGCCATGGGGAAGGACTGACACCGGCGAAACAATCAATCTGTTATCTCCACAGTATCCCACAATTCATCTGCCTCAGTCATGTTGGCTGTGCAGGCAATGCATTTAAGTCCTCTCATATAGCAATGCCAGGGCAGTACTCTGTAATCTTTTTATGACTTACTAAGTGTCGAGGAATAAAATTTACTCTGTAAATGGCTTAACAAAATTAATGTATTGGGGTAACTGTCCAATTAAGCCGTTCAATAAAACAAATAAACTTGAAGTGACACAACTGTATGTAGAAGAAAATGCTTCAAACAGATTTCTGAGAAGCTATATTTGGGATTTGCCTAGAGGGCAAATATATATTCAGTATTTCTCTATAGGGGTCTTAGACAGTTGGCTTTACACCTGTGTGGAGAAAATGTGGAATTGTGATAATTGTCATCTTCTGCCCCACATTTCAGTTGCTTAATTTCATAGGGGTTAACCTAAAAATAGAAGCATGTGTAAAAAAGCAGTAATTTAAAAAAAAGTTATTTCTATGAGTGTATTGCAAAAGACATACAACCTTGGCGACTAGTGTGGAATTAAGACCTTGAATACCAGTTCTTCTTTATACTTTGCTTTGGAGATATAAATCCACTATAAGGTGAGTGCGAAGGTGATGATCTACAAGTATTTTAAAGCTGTTCTGCGTTGTAATGGCGGCTGTGATGCTCATCAGAAGCGGCGATCTAGTCCAACACCACGTCTTTTGTGGTTCCATTTATTTCTGAGTACAGGAGAGATATTTCACTGGCCAGGCAATGTAAGTGACAAGGGACGAGGTGTTGGAGTGGCTGAACTTGCAGCCTTAGGTTGGTCCAATGGACTCTTGCTTTGCTGTCTCTAGTGCCACTGACATTTGCTTGCCTTTTCCTGGGTATACAGAGAGACTAAAGCTAGTGTTAAGCCATTATGAGCAGTTTAACCACAGGGACATGAATCTCGGTGCAAAACTTGTCTGAAAAAATGGCTGGGACTGTGCATGGGGAACCTTGGCACAGGCTCGTTGGACCTTCCCAATGGCAGGAGTTTCCCCCTGCCACACTCTTCGTCTGCTGTTCTTCATGATTTTGGTGCTGGTAACACTGCTCTGGTTGCGTTTCCCTGAGGCAGCTTGATTGCTTTAGCACAGTATTCCTTGGAATTAGCAGCACTCCTAGCTGTCTAATCCTGTTCAGAAAGCTCTTTGAAAAGCACGTGCAAAATAAAAGTAAATACTTTTGCAGTTTTTACAAAACATACTTATTCTAAGTTTTTCTTTCTACTTCATTGCTTAATTCTTTATTAATCTTTGTTTCAATGTTCATAGATGAGAGGCAGCCTGGGTTGCTAGATTTGCTCTAAGCTGTCTTGAAAAAGACTTTGCGTGAATGTGTCCCACAGGGTGTGATAAAATAAAATTCAGTACACTTTAGGCCAATATAAACTCTGCAAAATTGAAACCTTTCATATTGTTGGAATCATCACCAGAGAAGCTTTCCAAAAGTGCCAGGAAATAGTTTTATGTATGTCTGATTAACCCTGTTTGAGCAAGAAAAGCATTAGCAGCTGATTAGATAAAATGCTGGCCTACACTTGTGGCTTACCTTTTTTTTTTTTTCAACTGGTTTGATAGCAGTATTACAGGGCAGTGAAGTTCATGCTTGTAAACATCAGTGTTTCTGAGGGAATCACAAGATTTTTAGAGCCAGCTTCTCAGTGAATAAGAACAAGTCTTGCCGTGTTTGCAATTACCCCGCATTTGCAGCTATGGCTTTTGTTTGCCTCCGGAGTATCCCTGCGCCCGAGAGAGTGAGCGGGGTGTGCACGAATGGAATATTGGCTTCTCCCGGGGAAGTGAGCTGCTGTGAAGTTTCAGTCTGGGTCCAGATCGGTGCTTTTCCAACACGTGGTGCGACAATCTGGGGATACTCACGTGGGCTTGCGTTCCAGCTCCTATGTTCATTACTAAATATATCTGCGGAACATAAAACATGATTGCATTCGTCTGTAGTGAAAGTGATGTATGTTGTCATGAAATCAAGAGCCCTGGACTTTTTTTTTTTTACCCCCCTAATATCTCAAGTGCTGTGGAATCAATTGTAATTCAGTGAAATGAGAACACATTTTACTCATTATGTTTAAAATAATGATTCATATTCTTTCCTGTGGTTATGTTAGTGAAGTAGACTATTGTTACACCAAAGATGAATTTGGCCTATTCTTCACACATCTGCCAAAATTTTCATTTATTTGGCCTCTCTTTTTATCAGAGGAGTTGGATTTTTTCTTTTTTGAAGAGTTAACCTTCTGGCATGCACTGCAGCTCCTTAGAGCTAGTTGTTGTTACATCTTAAATTACTCAGGAGAAAAAATTGAAATAGAAACGACATAAAAAGGGATCATAACTGAACACTATTGATGATTTCTCCCCCAAAAGGACAGACTCTACTGTCTCTGGACTGTACATTCCATGTTTTAGGAGCGGCATTGCCTCTCATGAATTAATTTTAACATCCGCTCTGGACTTCTTTTGCAGCAGTTCAATAGTCTCAGGTTATTTCTTGCTGGACAAGCCGTAACTTTAGATGGGTTGCGGGTTTTGATTTTATTTTTTTTTAAATGCCAGAAAAATGTTATTCTGTTGTGGCTGAAAGACAGACTAATTAAAATTATTGTTCCAACTCCTTCATAGGGAAATAAGATCATATGTGCCTTCTTTGAGTGGAGATGGGAATAGATATCAGAAGCTAATGTTACTGTATTTTGATTTTTCTTTTTGAGTACTTCTCCTTTGGAAGCATTTTGACTAGTGAGCTGAAGCACCCTGCTTTCTTTGTGGCTGAGCAAGGGGGAGTGGAGGTTTTAATTTGGCAATTATATCCCTTTCCTAAGGGCCTCTTGCTGAGTTTTGAAGTTTTCTCTCTCTTGGCAATTTAGTGACTGCACTGACATCACTGTTGGTTTATAAGCCTAAAGCACAAGACATCAATGAGAAGAATGAGCTATTTTAGCTTGAAAATTGTGATTTTTCTCTCCTCCCATGCAATTGGTATTGCAGTGTTTGGTTCTGATTAAAATGTAGCCTGAGGTTTGAATCTGCATGTAGCAATACTCTGTATCTGGCATACCATACAGTCTGCTGAGTGTACAAGTTGATAGGTTTAGTATAGCAGGCTTTGAAACCAAGTTGATTTTTTTTTTTTTTTAAAACGAGCAAATTCTTCACTAGGAGGGAGTATCAACAAAATGTTGTAGCAGTTGCTGCCTGAAAGAACTACATGCTTGCTATCTGATTGTTGGGATGTGAATGTCTATAATGACAACACGTAAAAGTAAGTGATATCCGAGGGAGGAAAGCAATGAAATTTAGAGGCTCTGTAACAATGCTCCAGCCACATCCTTCTTTGCTTGTAAATAACAATCAAACTGTTATTCTCCAGGGCATTGCAACTCTGACTGCACTTTTTTCCCCTCTCTTTGGCTTGGCAATTTATGAATATATTGAAAATGTTTACTGAAAAAGTCCCTTCTGTTGCTGGCAGTTGGTTGCCAACTCTTGTTTTTACTGCTCTTGCCAAATGGTCCCTCTGCTTTACAGAACATCACCTGGGCTTTCTCTGAGCTAAAAGGATGGAAAATGCTAGGAAATTTGGAAAGGGAACTTTTGTGCTGTTGTTAAGGGCAACAAAACATTGACTAGGGCTACTGCAAACAAATTGTTTGCAAAAGTTACAAGGAAAAAGTATGAAATCTCAACAAATGTATAAACTGACGTTATCGAAGGATTATGTTAAGATTGTATTTGAAGCAAAACCAGTACGAGATGAGGCACAATTGAACCAATGACAGCATGTTCCTAGCTATTATGAAAAAGAAGCTGTGCCTTTACCAGTAAATAAGGTTGGCCAAGGCCTATTCTCTGGCTCTGAGGACAAGTTGCATAGCTCAACGTGTGTCCACGTGGTAGACATCTGTGTTGTGGCAGTAGCCAAGGCTAGTTTGCTGGGGAAGAGGTAAATTTTGCCACTGTTGCTGCTATTTTTATCAAATCTTGGGATTCTGTGTTCTAGTATGGTACTGCTGGGATGTCATCATCCTCAGCTCAGGAAGGAAACCTAAGTAGATGCATCCTAAAAACAGGTAAGTGGTCAGTGACCATGTAGTGCTGACAGCCTGCCTTTGTTTGTTCTGTTTCTTCCAAGCCCGTACTTGTCTTATTTCCTTTCCCTGCTTTTGCCTTCTGCTGGAAAGAGTTTTCCTTAATCAGTCCAGATTTGCACCATTGCTGAGGTTTCCCTAGTAGAAAACTCTAAAACCAGCACTTTGAGGAGCACAACAGCCATATAATTTTGCCAGCTCTTGAAATGGCTGATGGATGAGTTATGCCTGTTGTTTTCAAGAAGTGTGCTTGAAAAACTGACAGCACTAACATCAGATATTTTCTTTTATTTTTACTGCTCTTTCCCAACAAGAACAGCACTAGCGAAGACTTTAGCCTTCAGCTGCAAAAAATCTTTTCTGTCTTTCCCAGAGTGAGCAGCTAATAAAAGGACGTTGAACATACTAAGTTATCTCTGTGATGAAAAGCAGCAAGAACTGAGTGAATCATTAAGATGAAAGCTGTAATAGTGCTTTATGTCTCACCTGCTATGTCTGAGTTGCTTCATTTGAGCAAGATACGAAAAACTTTCTCTTTAAAGGTGATTACTGCAAAGACAGGGAATCTAAGCCTCTGCACTTCACTGCCTGAATGACTTTTAATGTACAAAGCCAAAGGGTTATTTGACCTTTCTGGGGATATGGATTTCCATCAGATTTCACACCCAAGCTCCCAGGATGAAGGAGTACTAACTCTGCGAGTGGTACAAAGTTCATTGTGAAACATTGATGTAGAAAAGCCTTCAAGAGGAAGTGCAGCTCAACTACTAGAAGCAGTCTTGCCATGGTGTTGTGGAGCTCAAAATACACATTTTGCAAAATATTTTTATTAAGTCCATTATTCTACCTTCCCCCACCTCCCCAAATAACTCTCTCTCAGCTCTTCGTTTTGTAGTGATTCCTGTTCACAGTTCCAACACATACCCAATCCAAGCTGTTGCATACTATAATCTGCTAAAATTTCTGGCAAAGCTTGGCACTGTTCTTACATTTAACATTTATTTTTCTTCTTTTTTTTTTTTTTTCTTGTATTGACAGCATCAATGCTGTCTCCAAACTGTACAAAGACACAGTGCAAATTGTGAGGGTCAAATTTTGCTCTGGATGGGAACACACTGTTCCTGTTGAAGTCTACTGAAGCCAAGGTAAAAGTCTGTTGACAGAATTTCCTTCCTAAGCAGAAAGAGGTCACATAGCAAGCACACTTGATACGACCCTGTGAAAGAAATTTGATGTGATATAGACCATAGTCAGGGGGCACAAAAACTTACTTTGGCTAATGTATGAAGCATGACAATGTTTTATTGTGTTTCCATAGCTAAGTCCCTGATATTAAAAGAAGCTAACACACAAAGCCCTAAATTGGTAGATGTTACATATAGAGCTCCACATTTCTCTCAGCACAGCTAGAAGCCCTGAAGTTAGCACAACTTACTTAAATGGTGACAATTTTGCAATTTTTCAGCATTTATGTGTTACTAGATTTATTAGACCAACTGTACCTCTCACTTTAAAGTGTTGTAAATCTGTAGTAATTGCGCTGAGTTTGGAAGACAGCCAGAGGCATTTACAAGTCAAATAGAGGACTTGGCCCCGATTAGCTGTTCACTGCTGTGCAATCTTCATTATGCACAAGACATCAAAAGCAATATCTTGTCAGTTTTGAAGAAGGTTGAAAACAGGCATAATTTTCCTGGAGACAAAAAAACCAAGCCCAGGCCATAATATCAGTTTTATGAAGTCGGTTGCTGAAAATTTAGGCAGACCACATTGGGGCCATTGTAAGCAGAGCTGGGCACCTGGGCAGCTGTGGGGAGGGCTTTATTGAAGGCGTGGATACTTCTGAAAACATCTTGGAGGTGACAAAAAGTAAATTTAAGGGTGCAGATGATGTGGGGAAAAAACAGAGGTGGAGAACACCCCAGGAACAAAGATGAGTGAAAATTTCTTGACCTGGATTCAATTTTCATCATCTTGGGAAGAATAGTCATCCATTAAAAAGACAAAGGGTGAAGAGAGATACTAACAAAACAGGAACAATTATTCTTAAAATCCTGTTATTTAAGAATTGAGGAATGGTCAGGAGCTAGACAGGATCTGGAGCAGTGGGTTGGCACACAGACTGAGGGTAAATGGAGAGAAAAGAAAATACATTTAGGCTGATCTCTGCATGCTGAATTGTAGAAGGTTGTAAACTACTGAGATAACACCACTTTACTGTAGAAATAAAGAACCCTTTAAAATTATTGTTAATTCTTAACTGTGTTTTCTATATACTGCCAAGTTGAGCTTATTATGTGTTTTTGAGACTGCTAATCAGTATTTTTACTCTGTATGGAAAGTGGATTGAGGAGAGATCTTTCTTATCAAATTTCTTCATCTGTAGGAGTACTTAAAATCAAATAACATTACCAAGGCTACTTGAGATAGACCTGTGTATTCAAAAGCAAATTGTGTTTACCTGCATAACTCTGACACATATGGTCATAGACATTTATCTGAGGGTTTTTCTTCAGTAATACTGAGAAAAGCCTATGAATTTGATGGAGCATGGTCAATACCTATCACAGAATCATAGAATGGTTACAGTTGGAAGGACCTTAACGATCATCGAGTTCCAACCCCCCTGCCATGGGCAGGGACACCTCCCACTAGACCAGGTTGCTCAAAGGCCCATCCAGCCTGGTCCTGAGCACTTCCAGGGATGGGGAATCCACAACTTCTCTGGGCCATCTGTCTTCACAAGCCTCTTATTCTCTAAAATTTCAGATGGACTTGTTCACGGGTTTTCTTTCTCCCCTGCTTCCACCCACATCTTGTTTGTAATGAGCTAGTACCCCAAACAGTTGACTGAGAGCAGTCCCTTCCCTGACAGTGTTGTACAAGATGGTTTCAAATAGTATAATTATATATACTCATATTTAGTCTTTTAGACTTTGCAATCCTTCTATTAATGAACAACTAAAATGCAAAAATATCTCTAGAAAGTGCATGGAGCACAAGGAAGAATGCGTTTATTCTTTGTTGATGAATAACCTTTCCTTTCCATTGTCACAATGGGGTTTCTACCCTTGCACTGGCATGTCTAACAGTTCTTTTTACAGGGCCTCCATTACCTGGTAACCCAAATCATTCACAACACTCTGCATTTGCTAAGTCTGCATTGCATTTATGGTTCACTTTGTAGTGTGTCAAACACTGTTTCTCTGTGTGAAAGCTAAAGCTTTTTCATTTTTCTGTTAGTGCTTCTTTCTTCTTTGCTAGGAAGTGTGTTTACTTAAGACTAAATTATTGCATTTGGAGGTTAGTGAAGAGCACTGGATTTGCTATCTAAGCTTACATTCAAAGGTTCTTGTGACTCAGTTTCTTGTCTCTAGCCCCTGTTTAGATAAGCAATTCTAATACACCAAACCTCACGCCCTTAAAGCCACAGGTGAAGCTGAGTGTATGCTGTGTAAAGTAGTTTCTTAAAAGGGGAACTTAGAAAATGATGGATAGTATATGCTTCAAAGGAAGGTTAACAGCTCCCTACCCCTACAAAAAGGTTAAAGACCACCCCCCTCCTTCCCCCCCCCAGCCTCAAAAAAACTGGCAAGTAATTTTGTAATGACTTGTGCAGAAGAAAAATTTCCTCTACATTGCAAACAGTAAATGGGCAGCTTATACCTAGTGCCTGAGACTTTATATCACTTTATTATTAAACAGAAAATGTCACGTCTTAGGTAAGTGAGGATGATTTTTATCTCCCATCCCTTTTGAATATTGTTAATTGCAGGTATATATTGAATTGATGATTTTCACAATATACTGTTTAAATGTATTTCTTATGATCAATCTAAAACCACATCCACATTTTTTTTATTACATCGGATAATGCCTTGCTGTGTTCTTTATTGTAATTTCACATAGGTTGTTACTGTTCAGGTGCCCAAAAATTGCTGGTTTTTTGGAATAGGATATAGTTTCCAAAATATAAAGTTGTGACTAATATTTGTCACCTGCATTTCAGAATATAAATCCCTTCACTTCTCAGAATGTTCTGGCACCTTGCAGTCCAAAATAAATAGGCTACTTGGCCCTTCAATGTCTAATTTGAAAGCCAATGTTGTACATTTGTTAAAACCTGGGTAGCTGGAGTGAGTCACAGGAATAAATAGTACCTGGAATTTGTTAAATAGTCATTAGAAGTTAATTGATATGAACATTCATATTTTCTTTGAGTGATTCAATATGAAGATTTGAATTCATGACAATATCAACCTAGAAGTAAAAGCAACGCTGAATGCTATTTATTCTTCCAGTAATATAAAAATCTTCTGGTAAAGTATGTGTAGGGACCAGAGGCTTTGACTGGAGAAAGATACTAAAAAAGAAAAATTAAATTAATAACTTTCTTTGGGTTTACCCTGAGCCATCCCATATGTCTGTTGAGTACAATGACAGTAGCATCAGGTGCATTCTCTTTTAAACAAACCTTCAGCATTGCTGATGTGTCATGTAGGCAATGGTTTTTCTCCTCTAATGAAAGGAAAGAAAAGGTATAATTTTCTGTGGAAGCAAAATGGTAAATAACTTTAACTCAAAAGAACATGGGAAAACATTTGAAAATCTTCAGGAACTTAGTATGGCATTTTCAAAAATTTTTCACCTTTTTCAGAGGTGCCAGGAGGTGTTCTTCTGCCTTTTTCTTTGAAAGAAAACCTCTTATTGTTTACTTTAGAATGGGCATCTTTATTTCCCAGCATTATATTTAAAATCAGAAGCAAGGAGAACATAGCAATGGCTGAACATCCTGGAAAACAAAACACTTCATAACCAGTCAAATTAAAATTATCAAGTTGACCTTAAAATGAAATTTTGCTCTTCCACATGAAAAAAACCCCAACTGTATGTCCACCTCTGCAAGTAAGCCGAGGCTTTTAGTTCCCTGTACTTTTATTTCTTTTGAAGAGACCCTGATGATGACAAAGCCCAATACACTCAGGAAGTAGCCACAACTGGGCTTTTAGTCGATATGATTGATTTAAACTACCACAGTAATGGTTGGTGATGAAAACTTTTATGCAGCAAATAACACATCTTGCCAGATTATGAATAAAAGCGACTGTGGTAGGTAACCACAGAGTAATTCCATCTTAATGGAGTAAATGGATTCATAAATGAAAGAAAAGACAATGAAAAAAACCTGATTACAAGACAACTTATATTTTCATTTGGTTTCATTTTAGTGAGACCAATTTTCCTTCTAATATGACCTTTTCAGTGATGAACGCCACTTCCTACACTTCCCTTTCCATGTCACAGTGTCCATCTGCATTGTGTTAGAAAGAACACCATATAGTTTTGGCAGTGTGCTTAGAAAAATTTTCAACTGAAAGTGGAGAATTCAACAACACGTCATAAACAAAGATAATCCTTTTCCCTGCACATGTTCTCTCTCCAGTGTAAAAGTGACATTTTTCTTTACCTTTGTTTTTATGGATGGGAAAAGAAGATTTTGAATTAAAATGGCATGTGCTACTTTAATAAAACCATCCTTACTTCAAAAAGATAGTATTTATGTTTCAGAAAGGTTTGTGACAATAAATTCATTCGTGTCTACACAGCACTTTAAGATTCTTGGGAAAGGGAATGATAGAAATACAGAAAAAACTCAAAGAATATGTGGGTTTTATGCCAAGATGAAAAAGAACTGCAGAGGTGACTTTAAAAAAATAGTCTTTTTGTTTAATAGAGTGGTATTTACTGACATTGAATCAATTATTCTAATTATTTTGCAAGTCAGTCTCTGGAATAGGATGGTGGGATAAGATATCCCAAGGTTCAGTTTTCACTATCAAAGCGTATATCAGTTACAGTTTAGGAAACTGCTTGGGCCCAGATATTTATCTCTAAAGTAGATAATCTTTGCCAGGATACTTTAAAGTTTTTACTGGCCTTCTAATGTGGGAAAAAAGAAATGGAGACTGAA
>KZ506128.1:144618-158434 GCA_002844005.1 Limosa lapponica baueri
CCTGAGCATATTTTCTTCCTCATTTAAAAATTTGTTCATTGAAAGACAAGAACCAGTTTTTCCCCTAGGCCTAATTAGGATCTCTTATGCTGTCATCCACACTAAAAACTGTGTCAATCCTACATCTTCCTGAACACAAAGCCAAAAGATTAAAAACAGAATCTATGCAAGAAAAAAAATAACTGCTTTGTTGGATTAGACTATCTAATGCTTAGAAAAAATGTAAGAGAAACGATATTTTTGACTGTATCCTAAGGGGTTGAGAAGTTTCCCTACTTTGCAAAATTTAGCTCTAAATGTTCAGCCAAATGTTCCATTAGTGTCTTCTGACTCCTGTCCTCATATTCAGATAAGATTTTTCTTGGGATCCCAAGAAGAAAGACTTCTTGAACACTCAGATTTTATTTTTACGATTACATTTAAATAGAGGTTGATATATGCAGAGATTCCTAGGAGATCCAGACACTTCTTTTTCCAGAAAAATGAACATTAACTTGAAATTGCCAGACAAAATGCTTTCAATCCATTTGAAAAAGAACTTATTACATATACTCAGTGTTAGGCAAGAGTCTGGTGTTGGTAATATTTTTTTCTTCATTTGTTTTGTATGTTTTCTACAAGGAACAGAAATCTGAAGTTTGCACCACAAACTGGAAAGACAGCTCAAGTCATTTCAGACAATGAACAACAGGGAGGAGGAATGTACCCAGGAAATTAGTCAGGAGGGGCATTTCTGCCCACCAGAGGAGAATTCCTCTTCGCCAGCTGTGATATCATTTAACAATGACAGCTCTCTGGTTTGTAAGTGCAGCATGTGTTTTCAATGCCTTATTTGCAACTGATTTCTGAAATGATGATTTAGGGTCACATCCTGATCGCTCAATCTGCTTGTAGTTGCTGTGTCCGTGACAAGGCAACTGGCACGAGGAAGGTGAACAGGCTTGTGGCCTCCAAGGGAAAATTCCCGGTGCTTCAGACCTTGGGACCATCCTTAACTAGTAGAGTTAGGGATAAACCTCCATGGGTGGCCTGGGTCAGTCATGTCCACCTTTGAAGTGCACCATGCTGGCCACAGTTGGTGACAAGGCATTAGATGAGACAGCAGTTTCTGTGTTCATAAACCGTCCCTAGCGTTTTGCTCTGAAGGCATCACAAATACCTTGTTAACAACATTTTACAGGAACAGCTTTGGGACGGGAAGGGATTGGAGACATTCCCATGAACTCTGTTACCCCTTCTTCCTCCCACCCCCCTGAAATCCAAGTCCTAAAGCAGCTAGCATGTGTCTGATGAAAAGCCACTAATGTATATGCTCGTCTTGCACTAAGTGAGACATAGCTGGATATTTACATGGCTTAAGGAATGCTTGGTCTTTCTCAGGGCCAAGAAAAATAAAGTCACCAGCCACCCCCCGTAATGAAAAATGAGGTGCTGCTCCCAGCCATCTGCAGCAAGCCTTGCAGCATTGCTTGATTGTTTGTTTGTTTTATTTATTTTTTATAATGTTCTAAAACTTGGTTCAGATTATTTTGTTTCCAAAGCCTTTGCCCCTAAAAAGGCAAATAACCCTTTTTTCTTTTTAAAAAAAAGCGACCCAAAAAATATACACAGGGACATCTGTGCATCATTTTTAAAGAGCGTGGTACAGGAGAAAGCAGGTTAGTTTGGGACAGGCTGGAACTACATGCTGACAGCAGGAGATGCAAAGAGGGCTATTGTCTTTGTTAAAAATAAATAAATGAAAGCTGGAAGAAGTTCTTTCGTTAAATTGGAAACAGCATTATCCAAGGAGCTTGCAGTATTAATTAAATCACGTGATTTAAAATATAATTTTTGCCGTGATAGCATTTCATTTTAGGACTCAGGCTAGAGATAGCAGCAAATGTCTGATTCTTGCCCTGGGCATAAGGAGCTGAGGATATGTTTGAACAAAGGATTACCTTTTATGAAAGCCTTGGACAAGGGTGAGGGGGAAGGGAGCTTGCTTTGTCAGTGAAAGAGAAAATACCCCAGCAGACCACTGCTTTGCTGAGGGCTCAGCCTGTGGAGGAGGAAGCCTGCCTGCCGAATGTGCAGGGATCTGCAAGCAGCAGGATGAGGTGATGTTGCGGGCTGTGTTCATAGGAAGGTGGATATTTCTGTATGCAATAAGGCCGTTGCTCTTTCCATGTAGTAACTCACCTCTGGTATCGGCAGGGCCGGATGATTCATGAGTAGATGCAGAAATCCCTGTTGCAAACAATAATTAAAAATCTCTGATTTGAGAGGGGCTTTTTTTGGTTTTGTTTTTGGTTTGGTTTTGTTGTTGTTTTTTTTTTAATAGAGTGTATATTATTTTGTGGCAGAACAAAACCTGCTGAAATGAATAGATTCCTCAGCCCCAAGGGGGTCATTAGAAGGGAAAGGTTCTCAATAAATAAATGTTTTTAAAACGTTTACAGTTAGAAACATCAAGGCATTTCACTGCCAGTTTAATCCTCATCTGCCCATGCAGCCAGAGGAGGAGTTGTAGTCCAGATGTGTATTGCTTTCATGTGTTGGACATCACAGCCTACTGCACACCTTGTATCATTTAAGTCCCTGAATCTGCTGTACTGTACAATGAGAAGGAACTCTGTTGTTTTGTAGGAAGTATGTACCTGCAAAGGAGCCTAGGACATTGGAGGGACATCAGTTCCCATGATGACTCCGGGGATGTTCACACTGGTTGTGAAAGAAAGAAAGAAAAAATCATCACAAACCTGATCGTACATCTGTCAGTAATTCCTTGTCAACTCTAGTGATTGACTGGTGCTCTGAGATGTGAAGTTTTATGTAATTTCTCAAAAAGTGAATTCTCTCTGCAACCATAGATGCTTTGCTACGTAAACTTCTAAAGCACAATTAGAAAAAAAAAAACAAACAACCTTAGACAGACCCTGAGAATTTCTTGGGGCATTGAAAGAAAAACACTGAATCCATTAACAACCACTGAAATAACTTCCCAAGTGATGGTGGATTTGCCTTCACTTTGAGTATTTAAAACAAACTTGACTGTCCCTTACCTGGGATGTTTTTGCCAAACCACCACTTCCTGGGGTTGGTGCAGAAATTACGGATAGCTGCAAGAGTTATTATAATGGTTTATTCTGTCTCAGTGAAGATGTATCTAGTAATCTCTCTTTGCAGTTTTGTTTTTTCCATTAGGTGTGTGCTTCCCTCTGCAAGTATCACTCTGAGAAAAGGAGTTTGCTAAGACTAAATGGTTCATTGTGAGTCTTCTGTTTGCAATAGGCAGGAAGGTCCTTCCCACGGATCCTTTTGATTTCTGTATTTGTTAGGGTTGCGCAATGAAAATACATGAGCTGACTTGCTCCCATGCATGAGGCAGCAATCCACACATGAGATCTTAGCTCCATATCATGGGTGCACCCACAGTGTATGGGACAGTTTCAGTACTTTACTCAACAACATCTCTTTGGAATATCTCCTGTTTGCTCATGGTCATCTTAGAGGATCCCTGTAGTCAACTTGGGAGCCTCTGCTTTGAGCTCCATCAGATTTCTTTTTACTGAGTTTATTAGATATGTGTTAACACCATCCAGTTCCCACTGTCTTACCCAGTTGTGCAGCAGCCATGATTTTGTGTTTACTGAGCCTACTCCTTATCCCATGGTAAAGCTACTATAAGATATCGTTTCACACCTGTTTTGGTGTTACAAATTCCTGTATATGGGTATAATTTCAAGTGATGCGCTTGCCTCATCTTGTTTTCTTACTTAACATTTTATGTATCTAGATTTAAATGCATTCCTGCAAAAGTCTAAAAAATGAAGACTTAATTCCTTAGTTCTTCCTCAATAAAATCTACTGAAGAACGTTACCCTGTAATGGGATTTTAATTGTAGTATTTCACTTTAAAAGTGAAATAATTTGCTATAACTCCATAATTTGCTATAACATAGTAATTTGCCCCCAATATTAATATAAGTGTTAAATTATATAAAATTATGCTCTTCTGTTTGCAAAATTAAGTTTTCTGTCAATGATGACCTAGGTGGGTGTAAGGTATAGGTATAAGGTAGTATTTTTTAGTACAGTATGAGCAGACCAACTACATGTTTAGAAAGTACATTCTGTCATGTATTGAATCAATTGCACTGTTTTAAGAAATTGCTGTAGAAGGTGACGATAACAGGTTGACAGAATTAGAATGGATGAGCCATATCCCCTCTGCTTACCCAGGGGTCTTTCATATGGGGAGTGGATAAAGAAAGACAGTAGGAAGGATGTGAAGTTTGCAAATAACGTGAAAATTTTCATGTTCTTTCCTTTCTCACAGGTCTGTTTAATAATATTTAATTGCTTTTCTCCTTACTGAATTTGTCACGAAAATGGAAGGTAGACAAAAGTTGGAGATACTATTTCTGAATGTTCAGACGTACGTGAATGTCCTAGTCAGTGAAATGTTAAATTAAGGGCAATAATGAGTCTTACTCCGGGGAAATTAGCTTAAATTTCTGATGGGTTTGGTCAGAGATGTAACAACAGACTGCTTGCTTTAAAAGTTTAAAGAAAAAGTTTTAAAAGTTTAACAGAGTTAGGAAGTGGTAAATTCCACTGTTCCCTATTCTTATATTATTCATTTTAGCCTGATGGCATCTTCATGGGAGTCATATATGCACTTGTATGAATTCTTATTCATTTGTCTGTTGTCCTGGCGTTGGAGGAGTTAGTAAACAACCCAAAAGCTGTTTGGGGTGGTTAGCAAAGTGCTGAGACCTCATTAGTGCAGCCTGGCTGCTAATGCATCTGTCCACAATGCCCAATGTCATAATAGCACTGGCAACTCAGGGAGCTGCCAGCCACATTTCATTAGAGGATTTCATCAAGCTGTTTTCATATGGTGATCTCCTCTCAGAGTCTGTGTTCTTGAGTGTAAACATACAGGCAATGTAGCTTGGCCAGGTATGAACAGCTGATTATCCATCAGTTGAATTGCAGGGAAGATATTCCAGCTCAAATAATTAACATCAAGATTTAGCCCTTTGATCCTTCCTTGCTAGTTAGTAGAATTCTTTTTATCACTGTAATTCCCACTCAAGAAAATTACCTCAGGCGTACCTGAACACGTACAAAGGAATGAGTTCTTACTTCCTGTGTAGTAGAGCCTTCTACTACACAGGAAAGGGAATTCGGGGTGATGGTGGACAGTTGATTAAAAATATGACCTCAGCACTTTGAGGTTAGTTAAAATGACAATCAGGATGTAAAGGATTATCATGGAACAGTCAGACAAGGCACAGCACCAGCAGGCATGGTCTCCCTGAATGCTGTGGTTTGAAATCTGTGGTCACTCCATCTCAAAAGGGGCCTAAGAGAAGGGGTAAGGACAAAGGTGGTAAGTTTGGTCAGAGGTGCGAAATGACTTTTTTAAGCACAATTTTTACACTGAAAGGGTTATTAAGCATTGGAATGGGCTGTCCAGGGAAGTGGTTGAGGCACCATCCCTGGAGGTATTTAAAAGACAAGAGACACGGTTTAGTGATGGTTTTTATCAGAGTTAGGCTGATGCTTGGACTAGATGATCTTAAAGGTCCCTTCCAACCTAGATAATGCTATGATTCTATGACTTCTGCTAGCTGCAAAGCTGAATAGACTGTCCTCTTCAGCTTGGAAAAGAGAGTGAAGGTATAACAGAGGTTTGTAAAGCCACAAATGACATGGACAAGTGCCCTTCTGCTGTGCTGCATCTCATGCTTTTGCCACAAGTATTTTCTGTGAGCAGCAGCGAAGGGAGGACAAGGGCCTGAGTGGACATTTTGTTGCACACAATATGGTATTTTCTCCCTCCTTACTTGCTTCTCAGCTGAGTAGGGCTTTTCCAATGGTGTATGGGGGGAAAATACTACCGGCTGTAGGTATGAATCAGTTGGTATCTTCAAACCCTGGCTCCTGTCTCTGCCCCAGCGGCTTTGCCCCATGCCATACCTCTTGTCACAGACAGGCTCTGCCAGAGCACCTGCCAGTTCACAAATATAACAAGGCATTTCTTTTTCTGTAGCCTTCCTGCAACTGGTTCACCCAGAAATTTCCCAGCCCTGCCTCTTCCCCAAATGTGAGTCTTTCATAAAAGCATCTGCTTGTATGAAATGAGATAAATCCCCATTTGTGTGAAACAAGAACAATAAACGGATGTCACGTTCTTTGTAATACTTAAGGCTGTAATTGCATCCCCCCTCTTAAAATTGAGGGGAGGTGATTGTGATAACAGGCTGTTTATCTTACATTTGTCAGCAATTAGCCTGAGAAGGGTGCTTGTCCTGACAATTTTCTGATCAGGAGCCAGGATGCAAGGGAAACTCTTTTGTTGCAATGTGTTTTCTTACTGCGTTAATCCGCTCCCTTTGATCGATTATTACCCATATGGATTGTTACCAAAGTGGGATTATCTACAGTACTGATAGCAAAAAGTAGAAGGGATCTGGTTTATTTCTTTCTTGATTTACAGACGAGACTGAAGCTAAGAGGGAAGGAGGAGTACATGGATGCACTTCTTTGGGAGTGTTCAGCTTCAAGTACAACTGATCTTCTCTGATTAATATGTCCGAGCAAGGTGTATCCAGCACCCAGGGTTATCCTTGCTTAAGGCACGTGCAGCCACAGCAGAAAGGGCCACTGCATAAAGGATTGCATCAGTTTTACTTAAATTCCTTAAGTGTCCTCTTAACTTGGCTGAACAGGCAGTTGACAGATTCTAGAGGGCTTTCAAAAGCAAGGAAAGCTGGAGAGACACAGGTGATATTTTGAAGACGAAATATATTGAGCTCTCTCACTATATTAAGTCATAAGGACATGGTACTAAGTCTTTTTTTTTTCTCCCGTCTAAGTTTTAGACTGAAAGGACCTTACTGATGGGTATTGCACCTGGTGTTTTCCACTTGTTCTAACAGTTCCTTGTCTGACATGGTTGAAAATATTTACAAGTCTTAGGACACTGTGTCTTAAGTCCGCTGATGATGTACTCCAGGTGATGTCAGCATAAATTTGGCCTGACCAGGGAGGTAAAAAAAAAACCAATGTGAAATTGTGTTGTACTTAACCTTTAAATGAAGCAAGTTAGAGCTGCCAAAAGTTTGTAGCGCTTTCATTCTTTCCGAAAGCAACTCTGAGAAGAGGCTCACTGGTTCCCAATGTTCAGGTTAACTGTTTTCAAGAAAATGCAGAATAATCTTGATTAATGTTAATGAAAACATTTATGATGAGCAAATGCACTAAAGAAATGCCAAATCTTTATCTGTGGTTCTGTATGACAACAGATGAATAGTGAATAATTTTATATAATTTTCTTAAGGTCAGAGAAAGTGTATGACAATTTCTCTGGGCTTTCTTGCTACATGTTTATCAGCTGTTTTCTAAAACAGTTAATTTTAAAAGGGCAGTGCTGGGTTAAAGGGTTCAGCTTTAGAAATTAAGGTTGTAAAATACTGGGAATCACCCATTTGACAATGCAGGTACAGATCACAACCATTCAGGCTCAACATTTGGTTTGTGAATTTATTCCACTGATATTTTATGTTCACATGCACCAGAGTCTTAAATTACAGTTGTCAGTCTGAGTCACTTTAGCCAAGCTGGGTCACAGGTGAGTGAGAAGATGAGACACATACAACAGGTTTTTAAGGAATATAGCTTAGTCCACTTTTCAAAGCTGTGTGGACAGATTAGCTGATAAAAACTTCCTACTTAAGTTATGGTTTATGTAGGGAAGTGTTCTATTTGGCAGAATTTGGACCAGCTAACAAGAAATGTAGCAGAGGTGAGCAAACCTATTTTTCTGCTCAGGTAGCTGCACTTATGCCAGAAATTTGGCAGGATAATAATGCTGCAACCCTTAGAAATTGACGTTCACTTGAATAAATCCATAACTGAACTAAACACGGTTTAAGATAATTTCCAAGTAAATTAGTGGGGTTTGTTAATGTGATTACAGACTCCTGAAATTCTTATTTTCAGCTTGATTCTCTTTGCAGTTACTGCTGCAGGACCTTTGCTTTGTCAGAACCACGGTCTAGTAGCTTTAGGCCATTTTTTGTATTCCCTTGTCCCAGTAAAACTACCAGAAGCAATCTGTGGGTAAAAAGGTTTCTCCAGAAGAAAAAAAGAAGTTAATTGAATATGTAGTATTCAGCATGAAACTGGTAACTGGGCAGATGGATTTGAGATGCAGTTAGGGAACAAAAAGTTGCTTATGTAAGGGGATAAGTAAACATAATGGGATGGAATTAAGAAATGGAGGTTTTGGAATGTGTATCAAGAAAAAGCTTCCTAATGGGTAGGATAGTCTGAAAATAATCATTCACAGGAGGCATTGCTCAAGACAATTTAACTTGATGGGACCAAAAAGCCAAGAAATGACTGAACGAATCCAACAGAGCTTTTCTGTCTCCTTACATACATCGTTGAAGAGTGCGAAAAGGGAAATGAGAGGAGAACATTTTTGACTGGAGACACTGAAACCAGTACTCATGCTCCCAGAGAGGCCAAGATCTAGCTTCAAAAAAGGATTTGCATGCATGCCTAAGGACTCTGGCATCCAATGTAGGTGTGAAATCCTGAGTTTCACATCCCAACTTCTACCTCAGGGACTGCATGTTTCAACATCACCCTGCTGGATAGACTTTCTCTAAGGATGGAGGCTCAAACAGCAGCTCCTCCACCAACGTGGTGGCTGACATGAGGCTTTTTTGCATCCTTTCCTGCCCCGGGAATGCTGAGCTCCTCGCTATCACAGCAGTCTAGTTTCAGAGGTGATGGTGCAGGATGGTCTCACCCCTGGACAGCCTAATTACTGGTGCAGGCCCCCGGCAGGACCATCAAGGCTGTCTCCTGTTGAACATTGAGTCCAGTCCCTTCAGCTCCAGATGGATAACTGCTCTATGATTTAGACTTGTGCCGTCCAAAAAGTGACTAAAGCATCATTTGTGCTTATTAGCAATAAAAGAAATCTGTTCCTGGCTGCATTAGGTGCCCATGGTTTTGTAAGAGACCAAACAGAGAAGACCATGAGAACTGTGGCCTGATCATATTGCAGAGGGGACAAACAGAGGAGGTAACGTGAAGTCAAGTCCCAGCTGAGTGTTTGCATGGAAATAGGACTCTCGGTGCAGACAACGCCTCAGGCTAAGGCTGGAAGCACACAGGGATGTTAGCTGCTGCCAGGGCTAAATGACAGCCAAGTGTGAGAGGGTTTTTTTTGGCTGTGCAGTCTTCGATCCTCCAGCTAAATTGTGCTGGGGAGCATTATCGTTACTCCCCAGAAGGGACACGGGAAATGAGAAAGTTCTGTCCCAGTCCATAGGCTCTCCAGAGTTGTCCACACTGAACAAAACCACAAAGTTTTGAGTTTCAAATGTAGTTTATCTTAAAGTTTGATTGACTGTGTGAAATGACCCATGTAATGCCTGCTGAACTTTTTTCGTCAGACCGGAAGGGAAGAGAAGCATCTGCTGTCTTAGATGTATTAATGTGGAAGTATCTGTATTTTCTGACTGACATATCTGTACCAATGCAGGCATTTGATCAGTTGAGGAGTCCTTGTGGATGTTAGACAGTGAATCCGATGGGATTCGGCCATGCTGTAGCTTCCTTCCTTCATGGATTTGAAACAATTTACAAAAGCAAAGCAAAAAACTCCTATCATAAACAAATCCCTTCCTCTCCCTTCCTCATCCCTTCCCCAGTATCCTTGATTAGGCTTTTTAGTGGGTCACGTTGCACTTCCCCACAAAGCCTGCTAAGATTTTTTTTTTTCCCCTCGTGTTTGAAACAAATGGGAGTTGTGTAGATACAACCGCACACAATGTGTTGGAAAGCTGCATGCCTAACTCTTTTGAGCTGGATTACAATGGGTTTGTTAGAACAAAGAAGTAGAGACAGAGCTAAAGTCTGTGCACTGGAGGCTTCTATAGCTGCACCATGCCCAACTTTTCTCTCAGTCTGTGCACAGCATTGTCAGGGCTCAGGATAAACCGCACGTGGAAATACAAGGGATGAGCAGTTTGCAGATGTCGAGGTCAGTTCTGCTGGGTGCTTTATTCCTCAGTTACTGAAAAGGTGAGGATAGACATGTGACTTCTTGTTAATTAGAAAACAAAACAAAAAAAGCAATTTAAAACCCAACATTTCTAGCTGGAGGAATCTTCTGAGACTACAGCTTTGTGATTATATCTCCTTCTCTGAACATTCTTCAAGAAAAAAAGTAATTTCTTCTTATCAATTCATTGAAAAAGTTTCAAGGAAGGTGTTAGAAAGTGTTCTTTCACAAATTTTTGAAAGAAGTTTTAGCATTTTATTATGGTGCATGTTCAGCACAAATACAGTGTCACTAATACAAAGGGACACATTTATTTACCCAGAAAGAAAGAAAGACCATAAAGTTCCTTTCTCCATCCTAAAATAATTTCAAAAGCACCTGTGGTGAAGGGTGGGACAGGAAAAGAACATAGCAATGCATATTCACCTTCATGTTTATGTTAAGAAGAAAAGATATGGATGGAAACCAGCAGCTACTGAGAAAACAGCTGTACAGGGATTATTCACCCTTCGTCTTCTACATATGCTGTCATCACCTCTCCATCAGAGGTTACCAATGAAAAGGTTCATCACATCTGGAAGTACCAGTGGTATGGTTGCTCCTGGAATCACATCAGAAAAACTACTCAGATTGGGTTAAGTAGTGTAAATACATCTTGGTAACCTGGCTGTTGCTAATGGTGAAGCAAAGTCAGCTGACATAGTCCGGAACAAATTAGGAGCACTCAGAGGAACAGTTGTACTGTCAGATTGGATGTCAGGAAATTTAGGAAGGGAATGGCAGTGCTGAGTTTGTATGGTATATTGGGGTGGATGTCTGCTTCTAGGGCAGGATCCAGAGTGTCTACCTGCATTCTATATGAGAGATTTTTCTCAAACCCCAGTATTAAATTGACAGTAACCCTCCTTAGGTCCTCACTTTTATTTCCAGAGCCTTGGTTTTCCTGAAGTGGTACCAACTCTGTTGCATGACAAAATTACAAGAATTAGTTTAATGACAACCATACACTAGAAACATAGTCACCTCATAATCTGATCTCTTCAAATTAGCAAAACTTCCCTCCCTCCCTCTTTCCCATCTTTTTTTGAGCACAAACTTTGTCTAAAGCATTTAATCAGGAGATCTTCACATATTTATCTTCCTTTGTGTCTGTGGTCTTCTAGATATCTTGTCTTTCAGACATCTTTTCACTATTTTTAAAGGGATTGAGAAATTAATCCTCTAATTACAGACTGTTCTGACTCAGTGACGCTCCTCCTAGCAGTAATACTGCCATAATGTAAAGTCAAGGCCTTGGAAGAACCTGGACATTCTTCCCTGGACAGCCAGTTTTGACAGGAGATGTGGAAGGTTTAGTCAAGCCCATCACAGGGTAGAACATGCCTGTTTATGGATTTCATTAGAGACACAGATCATGAGCCAGGCTTTTTGAAATTTACAGTCTTTCTGACAAATCTAGACTGAAGAGAGGGCAGAGACTGATAGATTTTAAAGGTCAGAAAGAACTTTTATGACCATCCTGAACTGGGTGAACAATTGACAATGAAAAAATTAATATTTTATTCAATAGCATTAAGTATGTTTTAAAATGTTAATCAGGAAACAAAGGGAAAAGATTTATGAAAGACATAGTGAAAAACCCCCACTAACACAATATTCATCTCTCCCGTAAGACAATCATATTTTAACTGGAGGTGTGTGGTTTGCCATCTCTTTTATGTATGAGATGAGAATACGTTCAAACAGCTCATGCCTTTTGATTCAATAAGCTGCTCCAGCCACATTTTCTGATCCGTAAATGGCAAATTGCACTGTACTGTATCTGCCATACCTCAGCATCCTGAAGAATGATGAGAAAGCATGAATGCATCCCAAACTAGGAGGCAGAGCAGCAGCTGACTACACAGATGTCACAACTCATTAAAAACAAAGACAAAAAATAACTGTCTTAAATATGCACACTGAGTTTCTAAAAGTTGTCTTTTTTTTGCCTCTCTAACTTCAGTAAAGATCACAAAACAGTCGATACATTATCTAAGTTGGGAGGGCCAATATCTGTCTTTTTTGGCTGGAAATGTTGAGTGGGAGATTTCTGCAGCATCTGTAATGACTGAAGGAGTCCCATCTACAGTGTTCTCACATTGTGCTGGAACAGGAAATAAGATAAGTTTTTGGGATGCAAAACTAATTCTCTCACTTTGGAGGGGGAAGAACAAACTGCAGGACTATTGTGCCAGCCCAAGAATAATAGTGTTCTTATACCTCTTCCAGAAGAGTCTCACAAAGTTTCCAAGTGCTTTAGTCACTCTGTAAAAGCTTGTAAAGTTTTGGAAGAAATAGAGGAAAAAAACAGGAAGTGCCAACTTGAAACCCTGTTTTGTCCATACTGGTAGGTGGGTACAACCACAAATAAATGGTCTATTTACAGAGCACATGTCACACCACACTGCTTGTAGCTGCATTCTTTATGTGGAGCCAGATTGGGGCATATGAAGGAAGGGGATTGAGAAGATCAGGGCATATTGCTCTAGGAAGGACATGAGGACATGTTGTCTCCCTCATCCTCCTCTGAAGCATGATGTCTGTCTAGGTTCCTCATTAATGGGGAGGAAAACTTATGCTGGTGTCTTCACAGGTGAAACCGAATCCTTGAATTTAGGAAATGTGCTGCTGGTACAGCAGCTTTTCTCACTGGTGCAGAAGGGAGTCTTCATCCACCCAGGTGCCATCAGCTTGCCTGCAGAAGAACCAGCACTCCCTGCCTGGTTGCGTCCCCACCGCCCAGCTCTTTGAACAATAATCGGTTTTATTTGGTATTTTTCAAAAGCAAACCTTAATCAAATTCTGCCTTTTCACTTAATGATTTAAACAAACAAACAAAAACCTCACAGATATAGTCTTGGTATGTTTTTCTGGGGGGTAAATTGCACATAGGGATATATTCCAAACTCATGTCAGAAAAGCCACACTAGAGAGTTTCACTTATCAAGGCTTTGTATAAGTCATTCTGCTTGGGTTTAGTCCCAAGTACAGTTTTCAGTTTGTATATAAGCAAATGCAAAGCAAAGTTCTTTTGAAATTCCTCAGTTTGGTATATTTTTTTGCTGACACCAGAGCAAAATGTAAATATTGTATTGAGTTTTCTGCAATTCAGCAGCTGACCCCAGGTAGTCTAACCATTTGTCTCAAGTGAGTGCTCCAAAGGTTTCTGACCTATAGCCAGCCTTTGGCTCTGCTGCTCCGAGCTTCAGGTTTGTAATAAAAGTCGACAGTGACAGATTTCATTCAGAATCTGCTTAAAGAATTACAATAACCACTGCCAGTTAAAAGAATCCTGTCTTCGAAGGATAAATATTAATTTGCATCATATGAATTAGGCATCTATCAGAGAACTAATTGGAAAATTCCCTGTGAGCTACATCTGGAGCTTAGAAGTACATCTCCTGTTCCACTATATTTGCTACGCTTATAGAGAAGTTAAGATACTAGGTATCTGTTTTCAATTACCAAATTAAAATACAATTAACCAGTCCAAGTGAACAAACAATGATTTCTTTAAAATCTCATTTTTAAAATGTAAAAATGTTTGTGGGAATCAGATTTCCATGGTTAGGATGTTTTCACTTAAGGAACCATCCTGTGAATTACCGCTGAGAATGGGCTATTTTTTCTTCTCTTCTCTCTTCTCTTCTCTTCTCTTCTCTTCTCTTCTCTTCTCTTCTCTTCTCTTCTCTTCTCTTC
>KZ506128.1:159461-187021 GCA_002844005.1 Limosa lapponica baueri
AGCAGAGGTGCTCCAGCCCTCTGATCATCTTTGCGGCCTCCTCTGAACTCACTCCCACAGATCCATATCCTTCTTATGCTGGAATCCCCAGAGCTGGACACAGTACTCTAGGTGTCAATAGAGCAAAGCAGAGGGATAGAATCACTTCCCTCAACCTGCTGGCCATGCTTCTTTTGATTCAGCCCAGGATTTGGTTGACTTTCTGGGCTGCCAGCATGTGTTGCTGGCTCATTTTGAGCTTCTCATCAGCCAACACCCCCAAGTCCTCCTCAGAGCTGTGCTCAATCCCTTCTCTGCCTAGCCTGTGTTTGTGCTTGGAATTGTCCCAACCCAGGTGCAGGACCTTGCACTTGGCCTTCTTAAACTTCATGAGGCTTGCAGAGGCCCAATTCTCAAGCTTATCAAGGTCCCTCTGGATGGCATCCCTTCCCTCCAACGTATCAACTGCACCACACGGCTTGGTGTCCTGTTATGTGGGAAGCCCAACAAAGCTAAAACAGAAAGACAGCAAAAGAGGAAGAAGAGAGGTGATAGAAACCCCCTTGACATTCCATGTGTAGATTTTCACCTGAACTGAGACCTTGATGAGTTTTCCAGTCCCTGTCTCTCTCCTCCACTGCCCCGTCTTCTGCCCCTTCTTCTCCAACGGCACGGGGACCTGCGATCCCCCTCCTCTCATCCTTGCCTTGTAACCATCCTAAGCAACTTCCCTTTCAGATATCTTCCTTCCCCTTAAAAAGATGTTGCCAATGCTCTTCCAGAAATAGTCTCTTCTAGCTTTAATGTCTAATTATATTGCTCCCATGGGTGCAGACACAACTCCTTATAACTCTAATAGACACTAGTGGTATATTAATGAGCTGCTTCACTACAGGCTTCAGCAGGGATTTCTATACTCTGTGTACCCTATGTGGATATTTCTATGCATATTGCTTTGATAAATGACCAAATTAAAAAAGCCCCAACCCTAATACTAGCACCATGGTCTCTTCTTCTTTCTCTACCCACCTTGCTATTCTCTCAAATGTGAGTTTTTGAAACGTCATGTCTTTCCTACCACTTTAAGGTCTTAGCACTGCATGAGAACCTTAAATTGATCTAAAACAGAGGATGTACTTAGATAGCTGGGACCATATTAAGCAGTTCATACATGTATCTACTCTTAGATAGTCATCCCTTTGAAGTAACACACAATCAGCACTGAAAACGTTGATCCGTCTTGTATCCTGGATATTACATGGTATCATGGAAAACCGGAAAGCAGTCAAATAGCTGGACTTTAATTCCTGGTTAAGTGTAAAAGTAAATAATGAGGAAAAGAATTTGCAAACCTGAATGGGATTACTCAAATTCAGGTTACTGACAGTCATTTCAGTTATGCTGATTCTGTTGCAAGACAACACACACTACCACCCCCCTACCCACCTCCCACGATACGGATGAGAGGGTGGGAATGTTATCATATCTCTGCTCATATTTTCTGTGCTCCTCTACCACAATACTCATGCTGTACACAGTGTAAGTGACACTTCTACTGACCAGCCACAGGAATTTGGCCTGTATGAAGGAACTTAACAGGGTATTATCTCCTAGTATGTTTTATACCCTTTGTTACCATATTGACCCAAAAGCCTGGGCAATTTGGTTCGTGGAAAGCATGTATGGGGAGGCAGATGCAGTATGAATTTCCATGCATTCCTGTGCACTCTTGCTTGCAAATCTGCAGAAATACCGCAGACCTTGCTGAGAAGGAGCACCGCCATCAGACTGGTTTGGTCAATTTTATTTGAAAAGACACCGGTGCTTTACAGACACCAAGGGACACATTTTCAAGCACTTCGTGGGGTTTTAGCTACACGAGTTGCATCAACATCAATGGGAGTCAAGCAGCCAAATCCACATGCATTGCACTGAAAATGTACCCCTGAGGGCCCAATTCACAGCAGCAGAAACAACACAAGCCATTTTACCCCCAGGACTTTTGCTTCCGTGATCCATGAAGAGAGCAAAATACACTTTGTGGCTCATTAAACCTTTTCACAGTACACAAGTGAACAGACGCAGCTGGGTAATGGTTGGTGCACTCCAGTTCCTGCATGAGGAGCCAGGCAAGCACGCTGCAGTGTACGTTCTTTGTGCATTTAAATATTGTACTGAGATTTTCCTCAAAAACAGACACATTAATTATCTGGAAACCCTGGTGCTTGTAAAGTATTTGCACCTTTCTCTGGAGAAATGTGTTTAATGAGCCTTTCAGCTTCATGTCCGACTGCTCCAGTGATCAGCAAATCCATCATTTTCTTGCCATCTTTCTTCAATCTGATCATTATTTGGTGGGCTGTGTAAAAGTCTCAATCCTGATTTCTACTGACACAGAAAAGCCCCAATTAGAGCATGAAGTTTCCTTATAAAACATGTGTCTGCTCCTCTCTTTTTTTGATATTTATTACCTTGAGCGTATTTATTATCCTGTAGGGAGTAGGAATCCTAAACTAGCATATGAGACTAAGAAAGAGGTAAGTAAGGTCTCCAAAATAAAGATGAAAAATAAAGTTAAGACTTTGCTCCTGGCTTCCAGTTTCTACTGGCATTTTTCCTGTTTGCTACAGCTGGGAAAAGAGCTTCAGCATTCAAACAAGGAGTTAACATTTATTCTTGCTTTATGTAAGACATTTTACATGAAAAAGAATCTGTTTGTCCGCTGTTCTATGCCAATTTTCATCGGGATAACTTGATATCAGGTAATGCTGTAGTGTAATAGCTGTGTTTTTCTTGTATAACAAAGCAGAGAATTGGGTTTAAAAGTTCACTCGTAAGCTACACAGTGTATTACTGGGTATCTGTCTATTGTGCATTGACACTAGTGAAAAAAAATATGTTATTTGGGCTGTTATCCCTAGATTTGGGGGTAGGGTGAATTATCTGAGTTTTCTAAACAGCTGGGTTTTATAAAACTGTTGTAAGCCATTCTTCTTCTTTGGGAACCTGCTGGTAAGAGGATATATATTGGGACCTAGAGCTCGGGTTTGGAACAAGTCCATGAGGAAAAAAAAAGGCATTTCCATCTGTATCTGTTTGGTCCCGGTCCAGCTTTTAATGAATAGTGATCCATATAATAAAACCCACTGCCAGAGCTGGCAGTCACAGCCTGATGACTGGGTTGTCCCATGGCGCCTCTGCTCCCAGTGCTGAGTCAGTGTGGGGAGGTCCCTTCCCCTGCCTTCTGTGTTACGCCTGTCCCAAACTGATGGACGGGTGTCCGTCAGCAGAGCTGTGCCCTGGGACAGGTCGCCAGCAGCCGCTTAGCTGTGAGCTGCCAAGCACTTTCTCTGCCCTCTGCAAAACCTGAACGGGGAGGCAGCTTCATAATTGGTAATGGAAACTCTTGTAGGCTGGAGGCTTCAATTAATGGTTGGGATACTGACTCTTTTTTTCTTTATTTTTTCACTCAGATGTAATTTTTTTTTTAATGAAAGGTACCCGTGGCTATCTATCTTTTCACCTTGTTTGAAGAATGGGTATCACACTCGTAGAGTAATCAGATTCCCTGTGTGCAACCGGGCTGGCATGCCAGCCTCGACATACATCACAGCCTTCAGTGTGAGGGCAGCCGAGGCTCCCTTTGGCATTCAGTTCCGAGGGCACTCCATGCCAGCTCGGGTCCCCTGAGGTACAGGTAACAGGTAGGAAGAAGCAAATTCATTACCAGCTGCTCCCTCGCCAGCTCTGGCTGTCACAGAGCACTGACTTTCCTCTGCTGTCTCACCTGAGGTGCCCGAGCAATGCAACATCTTGTCCCCAGGATGTCCTGTGCTCAGTAAGACAACCTCAAGTGACTTGTTTTGTGATTGATCTCCCCTGTATCAGGCAGAGCCTGTATCCAGGACGTCGGACTAGCTGTGTGGCACCACGGTCAAAGCCAGTGACAGAGGCAAAGGGCTCCGAAACCACCCTGCTCTCATTGCTGCTCTGATTTTTTTCTTTTTTTTTTTTTTTTTTCAGTGGCTGTGACACAATTAATACCGCACTCCCCAGCTTTTTGTTGCTTTGTTTCGATTGCATGTCTCAGAGGGAAAACCCCCTCGCTTCACCAAGGCGATTGAAATCACAAGAGTGGCAGGGGTCGACACTGGCTTTGAACCAGGGGCTTGGGCGAGATGATTTACTGCTGCTGCTGCTGAGGCGGGAGCACTGGTGTGTGACTCCGGCTGCAATCGCATGTGCCATTCCCGTCGGCGTGCAACATGTGGTCTGGGGTGGGTGGCAGAGGTCCAAGCCCGCCTCCCACGTGCAGCGCACTCTAACAACGCCGAGCAGAAGGTCGAGAGCATCCGCCGGGGAAGGGAGAGCAGCAACCATAACTCGCCCTTGAGCTGGTCCTCCAAAGGGGTCTGCTCTGAAACACCTGGAAAAACCTACGTATTGCCCGACAGCAAAAAGAAGCATCTGTTCAAAATGGAATCAGCTGCCTCTCGGCAGTTCACATCGCTGCGAGAAGGAGCTCAAAGTCTCCGGTTTGCTCTGCAGCACAACTGGTGGCTCTTTGCAATGGTCCTTTGGGAACACGCTGCTGCTGCTTCACGCATGCCTAGTCTTCATAAGACAACCAGAGTACAGACTGACTGTAGGTGTGTTTTGATTACAGCCTTGATGTATAGTTTACCCTCTAAGATGGAGATTTGTCTGCAGTCAAAATACCTTAGAATCTCAAGAAACCACAGTAAATAAAAGGGGAGGAAAAACATCAGTATTTTATTAGGAGATGCTATTGTTTTTTTTTTTTCCACTGGGAGAAGAAAGCCACCCAAACTCCTATTCATTTATCTTGTTGCTCATTTTGTTTGAGACTCCTGCTTTAGGATTCAAGACTAATCTTTTGAACTGGTCTTGGATTTTGTCCTAGTAACCTCTCCACTCCATTTACCGAGAACGGCAGCCCCACTCTAATTGACTCAAAGAATTGCCACTCTCTCTGGGAAAACTGTAAAATTTTGCTTAAAAACTAAGCTGCTCTGCATGCTAGTTTCTGTATTCACCACCTGCTTTTCCTTTAGGTGCTCATTCTCTACTGTACACATGAAAACAGGGATCTCCCCATGCATGCTAGAGGTCATCATTGAAGACTCTCTGGGGCAATAAGGTGAAGCAACTCCCCAAATAGAGCAAAGCAAATTCCTGCTTAGGAGTAGGAAGTAGAAACTAGGGAAAGCAGGCCTCAGAGCTAGAAAAGAGCATCTTTCTCCCTTGCTGAGAGTCAGCAGGGTACAATTCTCAGGCTTCTGCTAGCATTTGATAGTTGAATTTTTCTTGTGTTCAGTATTACCCTTGTTTTCTAAAGCTGTAAGCAATGCTTAAAGCCGAGAGTCCTCAAAGCACTGATGTTGGAATGCCCTTACATTGTCAACATTTTCCGACAGTGATTCGTTTTTATTGAATTGCTTATTTGGTCCCCTGTTTCCTGCAGGCAGATCAGAGTGTGGTTTTGGTCTGTGTGAGTTCAGTTGCACTGTTGTCACATCTCAGCCACAGGATGCTGCTGACTATGACAAGCCTGTGAGGTTTCCTCTGCTGTGATTTTGGTTCCAAAATACATCCTCATTCAACTTCATCTGCCAGTTGGTTGCCAAAGTATCTTGATATTCCTACCTTCCTTATGCAATATTTACCTTTGGCATGAAATATTGACATTTTCTTTGGTTTTTTCCTGCTCAGGTAGTATTTTCTCATTTGCAGGTACTGGAACTGTCAGCCCTGTTACTGGTGTAGTTAGAGGGTATAGGTCTATGAAAATATTCAGCTTAAAAAATTTGTCAATGACTACAATGGTGTTACACATTCTAATGGATTCTGTGACTTCGACAATGATGTCTTGTCTTCTGTTTGCTTTATTGCTCCTCATTGTTCTTTCCTTCAAGTGAGCAAGTGCCTAGTGGAGCTAGATTTGTGTGCGAATGCATGTGTACAGCTCCTGTGTAAGGCACAGCTGGTTGGGGAACTCCAGTTGCTGCTGCCTTTGCCCCTGATGACATCCCTCAAGTACATGAGTAGATGGTCTAACAGAAGTTGAGGTGTGTCCCATGCTAAACATAGTTTTATATCATATTTTCTCCACAGCATCCACAACGCCTCCTTGGTAATTTTTTTTTATGTCTTCTTAGCTATCAACATGGTCTCTGTGCATAGTCACAGCACAATGTGTCTTTTCAGAGTGGATCATGTTGTGAGTCTGTTGCAACACCCATATACTGGCCTTCTTTTGGTAAAAACTTTTAAAAATGGCACTTCAAAGGGCTGAGGAATACTCTTTGAGTGTTTTCTGCAGTATGCTTTTGTCTTCTAAGTCCTTTGTTGACAAAATCAGGTAAAGAATGGAGCCACTTTTGCTCTGTTACAACCAATAATTATCTTTTAATTTTGTCCCCACTCTTATTCAGCTATTAGCAAATCTACTGCCTCTCTTGCTGTCTAATCAGCACCCAGTTCAGGAACATGTCCCCTTTCATAACTATCAGCCTAAGGACTAAAATTTGGTTTACGTGGCTTATGTTATGCTCTAATTATTATTGTTCTCTTAATTCATATCTTGGGGTAGGATTACTTGAGCTTCTGAAAACTCATGTTTGTACGAGCCAACTTATTTGCAACATTATGTGCTGTGTAATTACCATGGGCTGTGCAAAGAGAGCCAAGACAATGCAACATTCAGGCTTTGTTTCTTCATCCAAATAGAGGATGATGAAGGATGGATGGATGGATGGATGGATGGATGGATGGATGGACAGACGGGTGAAGAAATATCTTTCAGTAGCTACTTCTTGAAAGTAAAACAGCATAAATGTCTGAACATTAACTCTGCATCAATGGTTCCTGACATGATTTTTGTCAATGATAATGAAGGTGAAACCTTGGCAGAACTTGCCGTATTTTGCATTCTTGGGATAGAGACCAGGAAACACAAAGGTAGCAGTTTTAGAAGTGTGAACATGCAGAGTGGGGCTGGAGCAGTCTGGTGACAGTGGTTGAGAGCACTGCTTGTCAGATGAAATTTGTTGAAAGAAAAAGGGAGAGGGAAGGTATGTAGGCTGGAGGTTAGGGCCCTTACCCAGGAGAGATCAGCCACTGTCTCATTTTATATTCATCAGTGAAAATGTACAAACTGAACCAGAGCCCAGGACTCCCTCCTGCCCAGTGTCTTCTCACGGAGTTGTGCTACATTCTGTAGTATTTTGCACCATCTATTTTTAAAAACAGTGTAAATGGTCTCCTTAGTTTATGCGTTCTTATATTTTATAACATGAAAGGTAGATTCTCAGCTTCATAGAGAATAACATTCACTGTGGGTCAGTTTCTGGTAAAAAGAGAAGTAATGTGTGTATTTATTGCCCTGCTGACCATTTGGGCATGATGTCCAGCTAATTCTATTAATGCCTGTGAAAACCCAGATAGAGGAGACTTGGGCCTGTCCATACCCTGCCAGTGTGACTGGTGCATGTGGGAAGCATGTGGGAAACATGTGGGAAGCAGAAGCCTGGAATTTGTATTGCTTTACTAATATGGCTCAGGGTTTTTTTTACCAAAACTCATGTGGAGTAGCAGTGACCAATACAAATCTACTTCTGTGAGGGCACTGCAAATAAACGTTCGTGAAATAGCTGTCCATTTTATAAATGCATGAAGGGCTTTACTATTGATTTTTCCCTGCTTTTCACATTATCTCCATTCCCAAGATAGTACCCTTTTTAAAAACATTTTTCTCAGATCTCTGAAGGGTGTCATTCAGAGATGTGACTACTTCCCAGAGCTGATCTGACAAGTGTGCAAAGCCCACCCAAAGGACCAGTTGGGAGATATCCATGTGTGTGCTGCCTAGAGTCCATGGAGCAAACAGTCCACACAGCCTGGGTGGACTCATCATTGCAGATGTCCTAGCAACTTTGATGTTTTAGTATTCATCTCCTGGTGGAAATAATTGTTTTGTGGCTCTTAAGCGTAATAAGAGCATGCTCATCACTATTGGAAAGTTGCAGCCCAGGACGATTGGAGTGTGGCTTTATTCAAGGAGCAAGAGTGAGAGGGGCAGGAGGAGGCAATTTTCATTTTAAAGTAGTCAAACATGGTATGTTTTGAATTCTTTTACTGGCAGAGATAAACTCTTCAAATAGGAAAAGATCTAAAGAGTTTTCACTTTCAGGTGATCTTCAGAAACCAGAGACAGCTGAAGGCTATGGCTATTAACATAGCAAAGCGATGACAAAAGAGAGAAATGGTAGAAGAAAGGATCGATCAGCGAGGGACTGTGAAAGGAGGCGGCTGGATTTGTGTTGCCAGTTTTCCCTTGGTACTGCAGCTACCGTGCTCACATTGTGAATTTAAAGATACATGTAGCTCCTATTTACAGTGATTTAGGGACAGATTTCTGATTTTTATTTATTTGAGCTGCAGCTTTAATCAGGTTAAATAAGAAGGGGGACAATTCCTTTCGCTAATTGGAAACCGCTTTGAATTGGCCGTAGGACTCTGCGTTCCCTGCATTGTGTCCTGGGACGATTGCATCTGTGCCTTGAGATCGATCTGCTTAGAGCATTCCCTTGTTCTAAGTTCCCCCCCCCAAAAGGCTTTTAAGTACAAAAAGACAGGGTTTATTTGAATTTAAAAAGGGGGGAGGGAGGAGAAAAGGCAAAATCCATCTTTTCAAGCAGTGTAAGCTCCGAACAGCGAGGGAAGACAGCACAAAAGTAAAAAGGTTTGTAAACAAAGCTGCCATCACCCTCTCCGTCTTCTGGTGAGCCCTGGCTCTGAGCCAGCTCTGTGACTTTCTGAGCAGCAGTAAGTGCTGCGGCTTGCCTTTGGTCCCCAGGACATCCCCTCTATCCTGCTGGAGCCCTGACAGCCTGTTCCCTCTCCTCCCTGCCGTCTCCCTGCTGTGCTTCGCTTGCTTGCCCTTGCAGGCTGGGGAAGCCCGTTTCCCCCAGTCATGCCCAGAAGACCCCCCAGGGAAGGAACTGTCTCCCCCTCCCGCTCATGCGTGGGAAGAAACCACAAACCAAGAAGAAACACATAGTGTCAATGCCATGGATATCATCACTGAGAAGGGACTCGCAAGCCTTGTGTGAACACTTTTTCATGTGTTTAAGGTTTTGGTCTGTCCTGTTCAGATTTGCCACATATTTTCAAAGTTGATGGAGTTCTTTCCCTTCTTTGTTGTCGTCCCACTACTCTTATAGCTTGTCATCTACTCAACAGCACCCGGCAGCCCTTCCCACACCAGAGCCCATTGCATCCAGCCAGATGTGCCACCCTTCCTGATGTACCATGAAGAAGATATTTTTTATCAGGGCTCACACAGAAGCTTGACTTGCCATGGTCAAATAAGGTCCCATGCCTTGGCTGGGCTGCAGTTAATAGGCCACATGCACCCATGGGTTGCTTCAAGCACAACCTGAAAGCCCAGTAAAAAAAAAAAAGAAAGCCCAGATACACCACAACCGTGATGCACTAAGAGCAGGTACATGGTTGGAGACTGTTCTCACCTCAGGTGGCAGCTCACTATGCTGCCATAGCCCCATGGTGTGTTCTGGGGTCTTGGGCAGGAATTGCTCAAGAGCTCTTTAATAGAAGAAGCTGAGAAGTTGAACATAAAAGATTTTTATTTATTTTCCCCAGGCATAATAGGCCCAGGACCGTTTAATATCGCAGCTCTTGTGCAAAGTTACATGAGTTATTTGATAACCATATGTGGTTAATACCTCAGATTTATGTACCATGTGAAAAATGAGACTTCCAATAACATACGTCCCTTCCTACCACTAGATTTTTGCATTAAAAATAAATTCAGAGCAAAAAATATACTGCTACCACCTCTCCTTACATCATCAATATTTTCTTGGCTCCAGCTCCTCAAAAAGGCTCATCTCCAATCCCACTTACTTCGAGTACTTTAAAGTCACAAAGCAATGTGAACGAATGCCAAATGTAGGAACATAAAGGCTTAAAAATGAATTCCACCAAATAGGATCATTCTCTCTCCTGAGAAGTTTTCATCTCTTCTGTCTTCAGATACATAATAGATAATTAGACAACCTCTGAGAGATGTGGACAGTAAAGTACGAGTTAGAAGGATTTAAAATTTTAAAGAACTGCACAGAGCTATTTTTACTAGTTATACTGCCTGGACAACTGCTTGGATAATTTATCTGCAGTTTTCACAACAATGTTCGCTATCAGTCTCATCTTCAGTTATACGATACCCCCCATGGGGAGTTAAAAAAAACATTTAATGATTAAGATCATTAACCTTAATCAGTGTTAGGATTTATGCTTTACACTGTGCACTAGCTTCAATGTGAAACAATGGCTTTGTATCTGTTAAGTGATTTATTTGCAGTCAAGGACATTCAAAGTGGTGTTGGAAGTTCAAGGCCTAATTTTATTCTAAAGCTTCTGTGCAGGGGACCCTACTGGTGTTTCTTAGAAGTGTTTTCCCTGTGCCTGCAGCACAGCTTAGAAAGTTATATAGTGAATGTAATTTTTTCTGCCTTAAAAGGGATGCTTCCTGAGAACGCAGGGGAAAAGGCAAATATCAATAAGATTATAAGGCTCATAATAAGTAGAAGATGAATCTGTCAGACCAAAGCAGGCTTCCCCTCCTCACCCCACTCTGGTATTCAGTATTAAAATTGTCATTTTTTTTCTTTTTTTTTTTTTTAATCCTTAGAGAAATCTGCAATATGTGCACACTGATCTTGAAACTGGATACCTATTGAGGTCTAGTTCGGAGGTTTGACAGACCTTCAGAACTATCAACAAAGACCCTTCCAAAAATGAAGAAATGAGTGATTCAGCATCAAACCCTCCCAAAACAGGAGAGGCAAGCCAGGAAGTCATCACTTGGTAAATCTCCCATGAGCTGACTGAAAGCCTGCACGTGCTTCAGACGCTGAGTTTAAAGATTTTGTCCCAGCTTGCTGAGCAGAGCACAACAGCTCATTAGCCTCATGGTGAATACTGGAGTCTGACTTAGCATGTCCTTCCTTATCCATTCCTCTAATTCCTAAGAATTCTATTTCCTGAATGAAATTTAGGAAATTTCCAAAAATAGCATTTCTGAAACAGCGGTGATTGCAGTGCATTTGATGGAATTCCCTCTTAATGATGGAGGGACTGAATATTGAGTAACCTTAACATGTCAGCACTTTCCTACCATTACCTCATGAGAGGTCACTGGAACAAGCTCCCCAGGGAAGTGGTCACAGCACCAAGCCCGTCAGAGTTCAAGGAGCATCTGTATGACACTCTTACTCATATGGTTTAGTTTTAGGTAATCCTGCAAAGAGCAGAGAGTTGGAGTCCAACTCACGGGTCACTTCCAGCTTGAGGTATTCTATAAGAGGCATGAGATTGTACAACTGGAAAGTGATGAGCATTTAAATCAGTACAAGATGTAAGAGGCTGGTTAACTTTAAGTACACAGGTCATCTAGCTGACCTTGCCCAATGAACACAAGAACACATCAGCCCTTATGGATGGGAGTAATTCAGAAGACAAGCACATTTTTTAGTTTTCTTAGCCAAAATGTTGCAAAGAAAATTGACAAAAATTGTCATTCTTTAATTAGAAAGAAACCATTGACTCAGTCTTTTGGGAGATTAAAGCGTGAAATATCTTTTTTTCTGCCTGACTCACAGCCCATTTTACCTTAAAGCATTGCTTCTGCTCTTTGTCTGTATCTCTTCCTTCCTCTCTGCTTTTGATTATTTTGTCATGTTCTGGTATTGGATTTGAGAATAAACTTTTTACAACAGAGCATGTCTGTGAGTTATTAACCTGCCCCAAAGTTATTAGTACTTATGTGTGGAAACAAAGGTGTCTACTTTGTGGAGGTATTTTCTCTCTATGCTTGGGCTTTAAAAAATGTCTTGATTGGATAGATCTGTGTGGTCTCCTCGAGAAAGATGAAGTCAGCAGCCAGAAGTGGCAAGAGAAGGATGCTGAGGCGATGTGATGGGAAGAGCTACTCTGGCCATTTAGTGGCAAATTTCTGAGACCCGGGGTAAACATCCCATCTCAGCAGTGTGCTGGGCCATGCCCCATGAGAATATCTGGAAATAGTTTATAAGGTATAGAAATAGCCTTAGGTTTGTGGAGGATATGTCGTTACGTTAGCAGATACCTATGTTCCTGGAGCTGTGGCTGGGCACTAACTCGGAATCACAAAAATGCCCGAGTGTGGCATTTTACAATATGGCTTCATTATGATGACTTGTATAAATAAAATTTTAGTGGAATTTTGCCACTAAGAACAGCTGTGAAATCAGCTCAACAAATACTTGTCATTACATTTCAGAGCCAATGCTTAATTGCCCAAAGTCATTCTTGACTATGGAGCTTCTTAAGTGCCTTGTACAAAAGGAGTTTTTATAATGCAATATTGAACAAATTAAATGAAATTATTACTAACACAGTTGTGTTTTCATCTTGTGCAGAAGAAATTTAGGTTGCAATCATCATTTGGAAAAATAAAGATTTGATTCAGATTTGCTATGGTTCACCCTGTAACAAGGATTATATCTTTGCATGGTGAGATAATTTTTTGACCTGATCTTCAAAGTTTACTTCAGCTTATTTGGATATGCCTAGCTTGGGGTTGCATGCAGTTCTTCAAGCTGAAATCAATCCATGCTTTCACCAGGTGTGTTTCTGATTAAAACCCGGTTTTATTGTTAGTGTGTATTTCCTGTTTTCCACCTATCTTAATTCCCACACGTCACATAAGGAGTCCTCTAATATGATGGATTTATGGAGAGACCTGTTAACAGAGCAATAACCGCAGCTTCCCTCTCAACTACTGCCTGTCAGCACACACACCAAAGTGGTGCAGGATGATTCAGGTTCAGTGACGTCTCCTTCTCCCCGTTTTTCATGCAGCCAGATTTTTTCATAGGCACGGTTGAGATACAGCTGCCTGCTGTGCATAAGCTGAGCCAGGAGCCGATGTCTGCTCTTTGCTATACTTCACCAGATATGAGAGGGTGGACAGGTATTTGAAGGTGATATCAACAGGACAAAATAGTTTGGACAGAGCTTTCCTCTTTCAGCAAGGATTCCTGGCTAGGGAAATACAGCCCTGCAAAAATCACAACAAATGAGCAGTAGTCTTGAACAGTAATACTAAGGATAATAAAAGTCAATCATCAGTTGACAGAAGTCTGTGATTTCTGTGCTGGTGTTAGCAGGAAGGAACCTTTATTTATTATTTAATTCTTTTGGCTTTTCTAATGCATGAATCAAGTGAATTCACTGCAGGTCCTCCAAGCCAATCTGTCCTCCAGAATCCACTTGAGGAGAGAGTGAAAAAGAATTTGAGAAAGGACAAAAAAAAAGTGCCATTCAATGTGAATCGCAAGCGCAAAAGATGTGGAAAGAAATAGAAAGAAACAAGTAGAAAACGAGTCAAACTCTGTGGTAAGGACCAAACCCGTGCCAGTCTCATTTTATAGGACATTCTTGTATCATCCCTTTCCTCCTACCATGTATTGAGTATATGACTGTGCCAGACTTTGGGATACCTGTCCTTTGATAAAATATAGAAATTCCTGTTTACATGTTAGACTACTTTCAGTGAGATTCTTGGGTGGTATCTGTATGATAGATAAGTGGATTTCCATGCAGTGTTCTCAGCTGCCATCAGTTTGCCCTAGCTGAGCTGGCTGCATGCTTCTAGTACCCAGCTGGTACAACAGGAGAAAAGACTTCTAGAAAAAAACAGGCCAGGTCCTCAAATGATGTGTGTGAGCTCCCACAGCCCATCTCTTTTCAGGCATTCATACCCAGCAAGAGTCATGCATCTTGAGAGCAAACGTCAACCTGCTTGGAGATCAAGCGCAGCAGAGGCTGAGTCATTAATAATTCCTCAGTAACAGTATTGTTAAAAAGCCTATAATGCCTGTGTAACATCACTTTTTCTCACATTGGTTTTGATTTGGATAAATAGATGAGTAATGCATCTGAGTGGTGTCTGATGTTGCCTAAAACATAACAAGCAGCATTATTCACGTCATGGAGAATTTGGAGAAATTGTCTGAGCAGCCAGGGATCAGGTTAGGAAAGTTAAAACGCAGATAGAACTAAATCTGGCCAGGGATGTCAAGGGCAACAAGAAAATCTTTTACAGGTACATCAGTGATGAAAGGAAGACTGGGGAAAATGTGGGCCCTCTCTGGAAAGAAACAGGAGACCTGCTTACCTAGGATATGGAGAAGTCTGAGGTACTCAAGGACTTTGTTGCCTCTGTCTTCACTGGCAAGTGCTCTACCCACACTGCCCAAGTCTCAGAAGGCAAAGGCAAGGACTGGGAGAATGAAGAACCACCCACTGTAGGAGAAGGTGAGGTTTGAGACCACGTAAGGAACATGAAGGTGGACAAATCCATGGAATCTGAGGAGATACATTCATGGTCTTGAGCAAACTGGCAGATGAAGTTGTTAAGCCACTACCCATCACATTTAAGAAGCCATGGCAGTGTGGTGACATTCCCACTGACTAGAAAAGGGGAAACATAACACCCATTTGCAAAAAGGAAGTCCTGGGGAACTGCAAGCCAGTCAGTCTCACCTCTGTGCCCAGCAAGGCCATGGAGCAGATCCTCCTGGAAACTCTGCAAATGCACATAGGAAATAAGGAGGTGATCGGTAACAGCCAACATGTCTTTACCAAGGGCAAATTGTGGCTGACACTTTTGGTGGTCTTCTATGATGGGTTTAAAGCAATGCTGGTTAATGAAAGAGCAACTAACATCATCTACCTGGAATTGTGCAAAGCATTTGACACTGTCTCGCATAACATCCTTGTCTCTAAATTGGAGAGACATGGATTTGATGGATGGACCACTGAGTGGAAAAGGAATTGGCTGAATGGTCACACTCAGAGTGGTGATCAACAGCTCAATGTCCAAGTGGAGACCAGTGACAAGTGGTGTTCCTTGGGGGTCAGTATTGGGACTGGTGTTGTTGAACATCTCTGTCAGTGACAAGGACAGTGGGATCAAGTGCACTCTCATTAAGTTGGCTGACAACACCAAGCTCTGTGGAGTGGTCAACACCCTGGAAGGAAGGAATGGCACCCAGAGGGACCTTGGTCGGCTTGAGAGGTGGCCCCGTGAGAACCTTATGAAATTTAAGAAGGCCAAGTGCAAGGTCCTGCACCTGGGTTGGGACAATTCCAAGCACAAATACAGGCTGGGCAGAGAAGGGATTGAGCACAGCCCTGCCAAGAAGGACTTGGGGGTGTTGGTTGATGAGAAGCTCAACATGAGTTGACAATGAGCTTACAGCCCAGAAAGCCAACCACATCCTGGGCTACATCAAAAGAAGTTTGGCCAGCAGGTCAAGGAAGGTGATTCTGCCCCTCAACTCTGCTCTCATGAGACTCCCCCTGGAGTACTATCTCCAGGGGGGAGGTCTGAGGTGCCCAGCATAAGAAGGAGATGGACCTGTTGGAGTGAGTCCAGAGGATCGGAGGGCTGGAGCACCTCTGCTATGAAGACAGGCTGAGAGAGTTGGGGTTGTTCAGCCTGGAGAAGAGAAGGCTCTGGGGAAACCTTAGAGCAACCTTCCAGTAGCTAAAGGGGACCTACAGGAGTGATGGGGAGGGACTCTTGGTCAGGGAGTGTAGTGATAGGTCGAGGGGTAACAGTTTTTAAACTGAAAGAGGCTAGAACTAGATTAGGTATTAGGAAAAATATTCTTTACCTTAAGTGTGGTGAGACACTAGAACAGTTTACCCAGAGAAGCTGTAGAGGTTCCATCCCTGGAAGTGCTCAAGACCAGGCTGGATGGAGCTTTGAGCAACCTAGTCCCCCTCCATGGCAGGGGGGTTGGAACTAGATGATCTTTAAGGTCCCTTCCAACCCAAACCTTTCTATGATTCTATGATTATAATATGTGAAGACAGATTGCAGTGGAAGATTGCACTGGAAGAGAGGTGCTACATGAAAAGTTGTCTTCCTCATCACTGCGTTTCCCTCTTTTATACTTGTGTTATTTATAATTAGATCATTGCTGGAGGAAAGCTGCTATAGATGCAGGTATGACCAATTAAGAGGATGGTCTTGCCACGGGATAGGAGTTGTGATTTTTTTCATAATTCTTTCCTGCTTAGTCTCCATTACGACTGGATTTCAGGAACAGCCCTTCAAAAATCTCTTTTTTTTCTGATCCTCTGTGCTATGGCTGCATGGAGCAATTCAGACTAACCTGAGATAACTGGATATGGTGCAGTGTAACTTATCTCTGAGTGGCTAAAAGGCATGAACCAGACAGAGAAGGATTTAATCACCACATTACTCTAGAGATAGCCTGAACTCATTCATCTACAAAAGAAACAAAAGTGAACAAACAACTTGATAATGCCTCACAGTTTGAAGACTGCTTCTAGATGAATGACTTACTTGTCTGCAAGTATAAGTACAGGGCTGCTCCTCTGACATGTGATAAGAATAGAGAATCTATTTCCTCAAAAGGGATTTTTCATTTGATATCTGATATGTGCACAAAGTTTTTAAAAAATGTTCTTCCTCGTATCTCTGTTTCACCATTAGTTAGAATTAAATCCAAAGGTAAAATTTATGTTCAACACATTCAGTTTGATTTTCTATCCTATTTTACAAGCAAACTTGGTATTTCTATATGAATGGGTTTACTGCTATTATTATTATATTGAAAGTATTTCAGTGACTGATTAATGTGAGCATGTAATAGCCTGTGGCTTCTCAGCTTATTTGTTAGGTTGATTCATTTGCAGTTCATAATTTGTTGATGGTGCTCAGTAATTATCACTAGCTCACCTGCTATTCTTTCATACCGTGTGCCCATATACTCCCCAGACCAGAGCTTATAGACACAAGCTGGCTGCACAAACCTTTCTATAACAGCTCTTTGTAAACCCATACTAAACAAGTGTTCACACAGGTACTTATGCAAATTGTTGAACAGAGTTGCTCTGCTCGTTAAGTGCTGCATCACAACGTTGTTGTATGAAAAAATTTATTGTCAGGAAGCTCCTGGTTGTCTGTCTGGAAAGGGTCTTTGAACACACACTGCATTCTCCGCCTTGGCTTGCCTGGAGGACAGTTAAATCGTCACATACAGGAGGACTCCATTTTCCTTCTTTCAGAGGTGCAGTTACTACATCCAATAGTGCTAATAATACCTTTTTTTATTGAATATTTTATCATTACTTTTTACCTTCTGCTGGCTGGTGGAGGGGTTATGCCCCTTCACTGGTGGGTGTCAGGCCACCTGAGGCCACTGAACACATCCAAGACCTTGAAGTAGAAGGCTTTGCAAAGAGGATAACAGTGGCTCCTGACCTCTGAATGTGGTCTGCTACCTCAGAGGTTGGTTTTACTGGGATGGAGAAGTGGGTGAACAGTGGCTCACTGTTCAGAGTGGGATAGCTGATGGGGACATTTGAGTGAGGTCCCCTTGGAGAGTTCCTGGTGCCTTGGGTGGAGGTTCACTTTTGTTCAACATAACACTTTTCTGTGTGTATCTTTCCAGTTTTCTTTTTATTTTGTGGGTTAATATTTAAAACAGGCACATTTGACAGTTCCTTAAATTAATTGCACACCTGATGATCCAGTTTTTATCATACTGACATGAATATCTCTGCTGCTAATGAAGCTGGGGGTAGTTTAGGAAATATTAGGCATACTGACCAACCTGCCCTCCACCAGAGAGCTCAGTAGCTCTTCTTGCATCGCTGAACTTTTCTGTAAACCTTACCAGCTAATTAGAATGCATTAAAAATGACAGTGCCTGTTGATTGTAGGGCTGAAAACCAGAGATTATAGTGTCATACAACACCACGCAATATGTGAGTCAGTCGGCCCCCTTTGAACGCTCTTCACATCTGGCTGGCCGTGAATGGACCCACTGTCAAAGGGGCTGCTGCTGTAGTACCTGGTTCCTTATGTACTAATTACAAGCTCCGAATGCAGGAGTTAGGAGAGTCTGGGGACTTGTGGCTGGAGTTCACACGGGCTGGCGAAACAAAGGATGCCCTGTTCCTCATTACGCTCCTACACTTAATTAGGAAGTGAGTTTGTTGATCACTGGCTGTGTTAAGAATCACTCATTTATAGCAGAGCACTTTGTGATTTTTGTGAAAGTTTATTTAAATGACATCTTACACTTTGGCCATAAGGGACATGCCTTTATTTTATCTGAGTTTAAATATGGCTCTTGTAGTCTCCCGGTCTGACGGAAAGGGAAACAGGGGTGTTTTGTTCCATGGGGCAAGCAGGGAGGAGGGGCTGGGGGACCAGGGGAAGCGTTTCATTGCAGGGCTCGGTTGATTGTTTTGGGATTGGCACATTGCTGCGCGAGCGCCGGTAAACCATTTAGAGATTTGTGCCTTGAATTCAGAGGAGCGAAGGCTGCCGGTGATGGCCGTGCCACTCTCCTGCCTTCTGGTGAGGAGTTCAAGGTCAAAACATTTTATTGGTCTGACAGCTTGTCACGCTGAGCCTGGATGTGGAGCTCTGCCAGGTCTGTGAGCTGGGGTAACGCTTTTCCCCTGCTCCTACCGCCGGCTGTCTTGTCCGGAGGTCGGTGAGACAGAGGTGGAGGCTGCATGGGGTCCATTGACATTCAGAGATGTTTCATCCTTTGAGAACTAAATGCTGCAGCAGTCCTTTCAATGTAGCTTGTGTTGGGAGTCAATTGCTTCCCCTTCTCTGTTACAAGGATGCCATTAATATCCAATGCCACTGTAGGAGCTAGCAATTCTTCACTGCTAGAGCCAGGGGAGATGAATGATAGACTGTTTTCCTCGCCCAGAAACGGAGTTCCTGGGCTCTAACACACAGTGGCAAGGGAATAGCAAGAAAGCAGAGTGGAGAAAAGCTTTAAGAGAGAAGCCAAGAGTGAGATATAATGGAAAAAACAGAGACCCATCTGATTTTTCTATAGTAGCTCTAACTGGGATTAATCAGCCATTTATGGAAAGAAATTTACTGTGATCTTTGCTCAGATCCCATACATCATTATTACTTGATTATAGACATTTACCCAGGCACTGCTTGCTATCCATTCTGATTCCTCAAGCATAAAACACCTCTAATCTCAAAGCTATTATGTAAATTCTCCTAGATGCACATCTGCAGAAAAAACAGCAAGCAGTGATGCAGGGGAGGCAATGGGTGTTTCTCGGAGGTCTTTTTGTAAGGCACCTTAAGTTTGGTGTACATGAAGTCAGTTCACTAGTGTGAACAGATGTTTTAGAGACTGTAGGAAGGGAAAAATCCCATATTGGTAAAAGGAAAAGAGTCTTTATTTTTAATAAATGTAACTAACTTAAATTAATTTTTGATGGTGTTTTGTAAGGTGCCTCTGACTTTTACACTCACCTGATGACAAAGACTGTTTTAACATCTTTTTTGAGATGTGCATATTGCTTCCTACCCCACCCAAAAGAGTAAAAATCAGCCGATAACAGCTTCAGATTAGGCAGGTAATAGCTGATCCTGAGCTTCTGCTCATATAATGCTTTCCAGATGAGAGACTGAAAGTTTGCCTTGCTTAGAGGAAACCATTCATTCAATCCATAAGGAGTGCCTGGCCCCAACCCAGAAATGTGAGTGGATTCCTTGTTGTTACTGTTGTTGTTTTCAAACAGTATATAATTGTGTATTGAGGAGAGCGGAGGAAAAAGATGAGATTAAAAACCAAATGAATCACGTTAGTGTGGATGGTTTGCAGAAAGGTTATTTTCAGGAATAAAACACTATAGTACTCATGTGAAGCTAAGTAGGTAGTATGGTGTTTCAGTTTGTTCAGATGCATGAAGCATTTGCAGATTATCACAAGGGGTTATGCCTAGCTAACAATCCACTGGGAAAAAATAGTGGAGTATGTAATTATGTTGCAAAAGTCTTGCTTCCAAAAAAATTAAGTTCAGCCTGAAGTCTATAAACATTTACACATGCATTTAACTTCATTAAATGGCAAACAGCTGTAACTTCCTTTACAGTTATCCACTGTTCTTCCTCTTGAAAGAGCTCTTTTGATCTCTAGGGTGCATGGAGTTTAGATCTTCCTCGGGTCTGGTGCTGACCGGTAAAGAAGAGGAAATTCTCCCCTTTGATTAAAACAGTGCTAGTGAAGGGCTAGATACTCCAAACACAAACTCATATGTGAGCTTCATTTAACAGCGTGTCTCATTGCTTCTACAGGAACAGGCTCCAGTAGTAAGTGAACATAAAACATATAAAGAAAGTGAAGAAGAAGAAGAGAAAAAATATCATGGAGGGGTGGGACGCCAAATCTTCTCCCTCCCTGTACAATTTTACATGGTCTTTAGATGTGTAGACACAGAGGAGGGCTTTTCTATGCTGAATGTTGTAGGTAATTGCTACAGGGTGCCATGTGCCAAAGATTCCTGATGACATTCCTTACCCTCAGGGTATTTAAAACATCAGCCTGCATCAGCATGAACCAGTCCATTGCGTTACTTGTCTGCAGAAATAGATATGGGATCAACTACCATTCAAAGAAAGATCCATCAAACCTCCATATCACTCTCTGTAATGTTTTCTTAACCCAGCTGTCAGCTGAGACGTGAGACTACTGTGACTGAGTAAGATCCTCTTCACTTGAGCCTTCAGTCCGGCATGAATGCCATTGAGAAGACCAGTTACTATCACTGTTGGCTTCTACTGACTCTCTGAACCAAGCGAAATTACTTGCCTTTCTTGCTGCTTCTAGTTCTGAGCTGACTGATTCAAAGCATATCCATTTAAAGCAAGTCTCTACATACAAAGCATTAAAATTGGTCTTAAATTGGTACTATTGCCAAGAAAACCATGCTTGGAACCATGATTTCAGTCACATACACATTATGTTTCTATTTTTTTGTACACTGTTAAAAAATACCTCTTTCAAATACTTCTTTTTTAAATGGAAGACAGTATCACACAGTTCCTATGGCATAGTTTAGCCTCTTCAGTGTGATTTGAGTCATTATGAGATACAAGGATAACACAAGAATAGGCCAATGGGAAACAGTTAGGGATTATGGCATTTACTTATTAAAAGGGATCTTGAAGCAACCCTCTGGGAGTGCCCCAACAGCCAGTTGGTGTTCAGGAGTTAATCTCTCTGCCTCAGTGAAAATAACCTCCTTGTATTCTTCTACAAAGTAAAGTCCAATATCTAAAGCACTAGTTTTCCACCAGATCTTTGTTCTTTAGGTAGTGCCTAGCTCCCAAAGACAGTGTAATTCTGATATGACAGTTCTCTACATAATTTTTCGTCTATGGTCCTATGATTCTCATTTCTGAGGGAAAACCTCTGTGTATCATGTAGGGCAAAACAGGACCATTACCCTAATTTCTCTCAACTGTCCTTTAGCTGTAAGCAAGGTTTGGGCCCACCTCATTGTTATTGTTTTGCATTTCCAGTTCTGGATTTGCCAGAAGGCTCTGTGAAAAAGTTGTGAGTAAAATCCTGTGTCACAGCAGCAGAGTGTCTATTGCGTGAGGGCCTTCACTGCTCTCTTGAGATATTTTTGGCCAATGGCTTTACACACTCATCTTGTACATGTGCTTCAGTCAATCCTCCCTGACATATTTACTATGCTTCTAGTGGATGTTGTCTCCATGGAGTAAATCTCAGCGTCATCCAAGAATACACTCTCTTTTCTACAAGACAGCAATCTAATGTTGCGTTTCCTCACATTTCCAAACTGCTGTGGAGTATGAACTGAGGATGACTTCTAATGGATGGCTGCTCTACATGAAGCTGGGAGTTAAGCCTTCAATGAAAAGTAGTCTCACCAGAGAAGCTTTGCCTTTCCATCTGTTCCTTGGATTTAGATTTCTAGTGTTTCATTGTGTTCGTATTATCATGCAGCACTATGTCTGGCATAGGCATTAAAATGTCTGGGTGTGCAGGTTCCATAATCCAACCGCTGGCTTCATCTTTCATGGGCTGTAATACTTGGTTTGCCATATTTTTATTGTTACCACTGTAATTGTATTGTGAGGGTTCTTACTCCAGCTCTGGCTTGTTAAATAAATAGAACATATCCTTGTGTCTCATGCCTCCGCGTCTGGAAGGGATTTAAACCTCTTCTTTTGTCTGCATGTTTTGGCTGAGCTAAGATTTTCTCTTGAAAGACCCTGCAAGTTTCAGGGTATGTGTGTATTATACAGAGTTTGCTTTCATTAAGTTGTGAGTTATTACAGCTTTGTTTGTGCTCGGGGTGTTGAGAATCACAGAGGCCGGTTCCTTTTAAACACTAAACAGTACAAATAGCCCAGGAATATATGCCTTGATTGATGTAGCTGCTGCTGCAGCTCACATGTGGTGTAAATCTACATTGTTGTGTTTCCTGAACAGTGGGTTTCATAGACTGTATCATCCCATGGTGGCACCTGGTAAAAGGTCAAGTAGCAGTAAAAAGAAAGAGAGCTCAAACACTGCAAAATAATAAGGAATATTTTTCTCAATCCTCACCCGCTGTCATTATGCAGCCATGGTCTGACCTGCCTTTTTTTTCACTACTCACCCAGAAATCACCTGAAAAGGTATTTTATTTATTGGAAGGATTCATTCTTCACATAAATGCTCTTACTCAACACACACAAGGTAATTTTTCTGCGAAACCTGCTTCTGGAAGATGCCTTGCAACTTCTCTAACTTGTTTCTCCAGCCTGAGCCAGAGGAAGCAGAAATGTGAACTTCATAAAATCTGGGTGGGAAAAATCAGGTAGTCCATCTCCTATCTAACTATATATAGATATATAAACTCTTTACATTAATAAACTTATATTAACATCCTTTTGAGGTGAAGCTTAAACAGAGTCCTTAGTTAATTTACATTAGGGCTTGGTCAATCTACCTTTTACTGTTTTTGCTGTTGCCTAGCCTACATTGTCCTTGACTGGATATACCTATTTTTCCTACACGTAAGGGGATTTTCTATGATAGACATTTACACTGTTGAAGCCATTTTGCTTTGTTTTCTGCCACCTTCTCCATGCAGGATTATTTCTCCCAGCCTTTTACAGACATTGCAGAGCTGTCCTCTGGGTTCTTGCTGGTTGGCTGGCGTCTTCCTCAATACTCAAAAATGGACACAATGCTTCATCTGAACCCTTATCAGGGCAGAGTGGGTTTGGGGGATTACTTCATGTGTCCCGTCTTTGGCAGTCCTTTTGGACATCCCCTGAGGGTGTCTGTCTCCCAGCAGTGAGGTTCCATTGACTCATGTTCAGCTGTGGTCCAGGACAAGCCTCAGTTCCTGTCTACACAACCAGTCTCCAGCCAGTCATTCCCTGTCTTCTATTTACACAGTTGATTGTTTTTTATCTATGTCTGATACTTTTACTGTTTATTTACATAGTGTTTTGTTCAACTTATTTCAGAAAATAGTGGTTGTAGAGATCTTCTAAAATATGAGTCCTTACAAACTGATCCAGTTACACTGTGATATGATCTACAGAAGTAATTGAGATACCTTCTTCCATTGGTTAACACACATGATAACGCCAAATATTGTCAAACCCCACACAGACTCTTCTGTAGCCACTCATGTGCAGGTTTGTTCATGAGCTGTAGAGCCTTTGTAATACTTGGAATGAAAGATACACATGGCATATCATGATATACTACTGAGTTTGTGTAATATATTTATGTCTAATTCATCAATATAATTTATTTACCAGGCTGATCCTTCTCCAAAACATCCACATATATTTTTTCTTTCCTTTAATTGATTTCTCTTTCCCTGTCCTGATGTGGAGCAGCCTTTCCCCGCCTCCCCCCCCCAACATGCTTTGTAGCACTGTGAAGAGAATGGAGATTTTTTTTTCCTTAGCTTTTTGGATTTAGTGGATTATAGAGATGAAGGAAAGTTTCCAGCATCTTAAAATGAGGAGGAACTGCACAAACTGCAGATAGGTCATTCTTCAACAGAGGAAACATTGTATGCTAGAATAAACGATTACTTATTGAGTTTGACTCCTTCCCAAGCTCCCAGACAACACTGTAAACCCAGTAGTAGCTCCTCTTTCTTCCCAGCCCCTGTTTCATGGTTGAACCAGGACCTCATGGGACCAACCTTGTGGAGCATGTGCTCAGGAAATTGGAAGCCACCAGAGGTTTCTGGAGCACAGCTGCACGAATAACCCCATCTGCATCCAAAGACATGCAGAGACAGTTCAAGGCTTCTCAGCACTGCAGGCAAAAATGAAGTTTCCTGACCTGAGGCTGTGAAGCAGGGGGCTAGCAGAGGCTGGGGAGAGGAAAGGACCATGGTGGAGGAGGAACAGATACTAGCCTGCTGCTTCTGCAGCTGTGGAGGCTGGGCTGCCTGCAGCTGGCTGGGTCCTCCTTTCCTCCAGCGCAGCGCTTTGCACCCCAGGCTTGGCTCTTCCCTCCATGGCAGCAGCCAGCCTGGGACATTGGCCTTGAACATGGCCAATGCGAAGCATTTTGCATCCTCACAGCAGTCCCCTGTGCTAAGTTTGTTTGGCTCGTACGTCCAAGTTAGCTCCGAGCATGCATGGAGGGCCTGGTGTGAAACGCATCATTCTTCAAATCTGTAAGAGGAGATCGAGGGTTTGTAGTATTTTGCTTGGCTACAGTTTAGAGGCTGGTGGCTACTATTAAGAGTACTTCCTTATTATCTGAGGGTCACGTTTCCACGTTTGTGGTGTTTTCCTGAATGTATCTTGTCACAGTGATCTGCACTGTTAAAAGAGTATTCACTATGTCTGCGTTGCTCTGGGTTTTATTGGCTGAGCCAAAATGAGCTCCTCTGGATTTGGTCAAAGTCGCTTGCATGTAGATATTTTTTCACGTGATTAACCCTGTGGGCAACTTATGTGAAAACAGATGGACTACTGAAGGCACAGCTGAGGGCATTCACTACCCTTGAAGAGCTGTGGGAGTGTAAAAATTTAGTGAGGACAACTGCTTGTTCTTTTTGCAAAATATTCTGTCCTGTTCAGATAGGAAAAGCCCCAGCAGTCAGTACAAGTGTTACCTTTTTATATGTACACTTTTAATAGATAATTGAATTTCAATAGGAGTATCAATAATTTTTGGGTATAATTTATTTAATTCTTACTGTGAGAAAAGGACCAGGCTATAGTCATGTTCATATTACCTAAAACTTGCAGTAATAATATGCCCTCATGGATTAAATGCAGGTTTGGACTGAAGGTGAGGATCATTACCTTCTATTATATGGAGAACCAGCCTAAGGGAGAAAGGACAGCCTGAAAAACTCTATGAAAAAGCTTCTATCATACAAGAAACCATGCATCATATTAATATGGTGACTGGGCAAATATATTGTAAGATGTTTGCTTTTCGGAGAGCTTATTTAATGGTTTCAGTGATTTCCTCCTCAGACAAAATATGTTTTAATGACGAAGCTGAAGTCTGTTCTCAGTTACCAGAATTACTTCAGATTTAACATGTGTGAGAGAGTAGTTTTGAAGCAATCTTTTTAAGGCAATGGACAACTTCCATTATTTCTTGTGAAGATTATGCGGTCTTATCATCGAACATGTAATTGAAAACACTCTAGAGATGAGATAAGTGAAGTACATTTTAATATGGATCTGCAGTCATTTAGTAATTTCCTAACGACTAACAGTGATCAGTAGACAGAAGTTTGGAAATGTCCTATTCTGTTTACTGGATTGCATACTTGTCTCATTACTTTGTGTTGTTTCGTCTCCTGTAGTATGCCTTTCTTCTCAAGTATGTCATAATTTCCAATAGCTTGAGTGCTAGGAGGATCTTTCTTCAGACCCCATTTCTGCAGAATTTTTAGTCTAGCAAAAGGGACTAATATACACGCTAAATAGACAAATGGCATATAAATTCGAGATGTCCAAAGATATTTCACTTTGGCAAAGGTGTTTTTGCCTATCAGTGAAAAAAGTTCAATATTTTAAAATACATTTAACTACGTATTTATCTTCATTGAGAAAAAGAAAAAACTTTTTTCATTTTAACCTTTGATCCCTGACTGAAGTCTCCTGGGGAAATGGGTCTGTAATTGTGTAAGAATGTAAATTCTCTTATGGAATAAGAAGTCAGAATAAAAAAGGAAGAATAAATAATCGTTATTCATGATGTATCTCAAAGTCTGTCCTGGGATCCAGGCTCTTCAGTATATTCATCAGAGGTATGAAAAAGAAACAGGAAGTGACATAATTAAGTTTACTGAAATCTAAATGGTTCAGGACAGCTGAATCTAAACCTATTTGCGAAGTTGTTTTTGAAAGATTTTGGAAGACTGACTCTTAGGTAACCTGATGAAATACAACATATAGAAAAATCTCTCACTGTACATATGCAGACTCTTAATTTAGTTATTATCACCCAGAAGAAAAAAAGCTTTGGGAATTATTTTGGTTACTTCTCTAAAAACTGAACTCATTGCTGCAGGATGTTATGGAAGCCAGATGTGGAAATGAATTCTCTAAGGGCTGAGATACATTCATGGGATGTATGTCGTTTACAGCCTATTTAAAACTACTGCACCTAGGCAACTGATATCTCCGACCCTAAAACGCTGATTGCTGGAGACAGCAGAGGACATGCCAGGAAAGATAATACTCATTGACTGATAAAGCTTTTTTATATATTGCTATTCTCTGCAATTCTTGTATGCATGTTTTCCTCAGACACATGCAGCCCACTAGCCTGACAAGATGACTTCTCTAGATGGAAAATGACCATTTTCTGCTTTTGTGGGCATTATCTGGGGTATTCTTCTGTCACGTGTTCCCGAAGTGAAGTGTCCCCGCCAAGCAGTTGCAGCCACAGCTGGAAGAGGTCTAGGAGGGAGCACATTGTGCAATCTGATAATTTCCAGTTTGGGTCCGCCTCAGGAAATGTGACCCAAAGTGGAAGTCTGTCAAATTTCAAACCCACTTGAATGAGAATCATCACTAAATAAGCAAATTCTAAAATTACTTTGAAAGCCATCTGAGATAATACATAAATATCTTGCTTTGTCTTCCTTTCCAGCTGAATTATGTAGTTGCAGTCTGGGGAAACAGAAGCTGGTGCAAATTCAAGCCTTACTGACTTTAGATGGTTTCTTTTTTTTAATGTTGCTGGTGATCAAGAAAATTCTGGATTTACTCACTTCATAAACACTATACCCTTTGAGATACTTTGAGTTTCAGTGTGTTTGAAACTGAGTTGGATTAGCTGCAGTGTATAAATGTGAACAAAATGGAATCCCTTCCAACCTAAAAATTAATGATATATTTAACCACAAAAATGCTGAATTGCTTAATACGGAAACAATATTTCTTCAGTTATGGGTAATCAAGTGTTTTAACCTGCCAAATATAATAAAATGTATTATAACATGACTATAACTGAGAAGTAATACATTGTTCTTCAAAAAAAAGAATTACCTTCACAAAACCTGGATTTTTGTTTCCCATTCTTGTCCACTTCTCTTCTTCTCCGTTTCCCTCGCATTAGTGACATTTGGGAAAAGTGAGAGAAAAGGAAAATGATAATTCA
>KZ506128.1:187609-211191 GCA_002844005.1 Limosa lapponica baueri
TAAATTTTGTTCAGTTTGAAGGGTACAAAAAATTGCCCCTTGGACTTCACTCAAGACTTAGTCAAGAAAACTTTCTATGAGGAAAACATGAAGGAGAACATCAGAAATATGACTTCTCTGCCTCCATGCCCAAGTGACACCAAAGCCTTGGATGGTGGGTTGAGTGAGAGTCAGCAGTGTGTGTAGGCATATGCATCCAGTTTTCCTGCCCTCCGACTAAGGTGGTGGTGGCACTACAGGATTGTTCTTGGGAGGCAGGTGTTGGGAAGAGCCTGGGAAGTGTTGTTTCATCCCCTCTAATCCCTTTGTAGTACTCCAACCCAAAACCGTGTGGGTTTTCAACCTCTCCTATGAGGATAGAGCCAGAAAATTTCCCAGATGGATTTCTGCATTGTGTTAGTGTTTTGTCTTTACAGCAGTTTAAAATAATAGACTCTTTTTAGAAGGAGTAATTTCTTAACCAACTCTAATAAAAGTTTTTTTTTATTATTATTATTATTTTCAGTTTATAACTGTAGATCTTTCAGGTAAGATGAAATGCAGGGACTTTTTTTATGGGGACTGTGTTCTGAAATTAGTTCCCATTAGTATATGTAAGAATGACCTTTAGCTTTGGTTTTCATCCAATAGCTTGTGAAGATACAGCTGCTTTTGGTCATTTTTATGAGAGAAAATCTAAATAATGTTTTACATCTATTAGACTAAATAGAAAAGAAATTTGGAAGCAATTCAGTGATGCCAAAAAGTAGAAGGATATATGCAGGAATGTAAATTATATGCAGAGATGCTACGGTTGTAAGAATAAGTGAGAGCAGCTGTTAAAGTACTGGGAAAATAGTGCTGCACTTTATTTGGCATTGAAGACTTAGGCCAGGTTTCCCTAGGGGTGATGGTACCACTTGGAGAGAACCTGATCTGATGGGTCCACAACGGTGACACAGAGCTCTGTGGTGGCACCATCAGATGTGCAGTATGCTGCACCTGGACAACCAGATAGCAGAGCTTGTTGGCACAGGGGCAGCACTGTGCAAAGTAACTATCCCTCTCTGGGGCTCCAGCTGGTGTCCTTGCACCTCATCTCAGAGATGTGTGGGTCCCAGATACTGAGTACCGTGGGTCAGTACACAAGGGGAGGAGAAACCTTCTTCTCTGGATCCATGCAGGAGCACTGTGCACAACTGAGTCTTTGGGGTCTAGAATCCCCAGGGACCATGTTGTCAGCATTGCCCAACTTCTCTTGATGGGTACGGTGGAGAAGAGAGGGCTTCTGCCCAGGGCTGAGGGCTGTTTGTGTTGGCTGCCATCTGTAAGCAACCACATGTTGATGCCTCATAAGCAGATTGCAATGTTCTTTGGCTTCTCCTCCTCCTGAGCCCAAGTCTGTGCACTGGAGCTGGAGCTGCGGTGGTCCTGGGTAAGGCAGGAGTCTCGTTCCTGTTAGACAGATTCTGGTGAATGGTTTCCATCCTGAAAGTGAGTACAGGGATTTACTACAGTAACCTCTCAGAAAGACAACAAATGGAAAATGTAGTCTAAAACCTTCTTAAGTCTAACTTCTGCTCTGCAACAGCAAGAAGTTTTTCTGGGAGGTATTATGTGGTTTTGACCGACACCCAGTTTTTAGTCTTCGGTAGAATTATTTTGGAAGGGTGGGAGTAAGGACACTTATTTATTAATTCATAGTTCATTGGATTAACTTTTTTTTTATTATTTTAATGGACAAAAAAAATTGCCACTTGAAGACTGCAGGTCAAAACCATATACTTCGTCTGCCAAAAATCTATTTTGACTGCTTTGCCTATGGCAAACTATGAAGTATAAAATACTTTACGATAAGCTGTGACTTCCAAATGGATGGCCCCATTTTTTAGTGACATTTTATGTGCCTGATCTTCCTTCCACTTTTGCTGTTGCAAAATGATCTTAAGTCCACTGTTAGCAGGGGAGCTGGAGAACTGTGACTCTGGCAGAAAGAGTTGGAATGTCCAGCTCTGTTTGTCTGAAATGATCATTAAATTAAAGTTATTGTTTATGACTTGTTTATTGTTGACGCTGATTAACCATCAATACTTGGGAGGGAACGAGCAGAGAGAGCACTGCTTATTTAATTGGACATTTGCATGTCAGCTGAAATGGTTCTAGCGCTGCAATCCCATACCCAATGCATGAAGGAATGTTAGACTGAAGGTCTATTTCCTCCTTTTCAGGCACATGCACTATTCCCAGTAACCCAATTATAAGGCTTTCTTCACACTTTATCCATAAAATGCTACTAACACATCAAAAACAAGTGAATCCTTACATCCTGCCGTTTTATAGCTCATAAAGCCAACTTCACCCATTTTACCCAAAGGAGTGTGCAGCCAAAACCAAGACAAAGCCAATGAAAAAAAAGAAGTGTGCGTGTGTGTCTGGCTCTGTATATGAATTATGACTATTCAAGGGGAAAAAAAGTTGGAATGGTTGCCAAAAAGCCAAGTGTGTAAAGGGACAGCTGGAGTTTTATGCTGGAGTTTACAATGCATTACTGTTCCATAAAAAAAGGAGTCCTTTACAACAGCAGCTCACGCATCACATGATACATAAGCTACCTCTGAATACAGAGCACCTTCTTCAAAGGAAATGTCGTTTTCTATTGAATTTGCTATTAAAGGAACAGTAGGTGATCTAGCTAGAGATGTGTCATGGTGTGGAAAAGTCTGATTCCAATGCTTATAATGGTTTGGTAGTGGACCTACTAGCTGCAACGATCCTTTCCTTCCCATTGCAATCCTCATCTCAGCACTTACACTTTTTCTCTTTTCAAGGGTAGCAGGCTTTAAAACGCAGGCCAAGGTTTTCAGATTTGGCAATAACAAATAGCTGTTTGGGTGCTCACAATGAGGGAGGAGAGAGGAAGGAAGAAAAGGTGGGAGGCAAGCTGAATCTTTGTCCAAAAGAAAGCTGGCACTGGTCATGTCCAAATTGTCTAAGCCCCTTGAATGTTCAGAGGCTTGATGCCTATCCATTTTTTTTCCATAAAGGCCAATTGAGCTCCGTTGGATGCACATGAGTTATTCCCCTCTTTGCTTATTTTTTATTCTGCTGGCCTGCAGAAATGGTAATTATGGATGTAAAAACTCCATGCTTCTTCCCTGTGATGGCTTGTCAAATCACAGGGACATCAAGACATACCCTGGAATAGGAGGAGAAAGAGTGGGAAACTGGCAAGCAAGAGAATAACAAGGTTTAAAACAAAAAAAGTGTAAGGAAGGGGGAGAGTCAGGAGAAAAGTGTTAGAGGATGATAAAGACTACAGAGATCACAGGCACTGGATGTTCAAAGTAGTGTGTGGTCACAGGAACAGCAGCGAAGGAAGGTATTTTTTTGGTCTGGACGTTATGGTTTAGCCATCAGAGAAGATCTCTGCCTCTCCAAGTGGAGAGGGCAAATGACCCCTGCTGACACTCTATAAAGCTTGTGTTGCTGACCCATCCATGCTGCTATCTCCCTCTGTTCATCCCGAATTTCACCCAGAAAAACCTCCCTTCTGCAGGTGCAGATGGATGTTGGCTGAGATCAGTCATTCACCTGAGTTGCCTCCTTGGAGTTGAACTTGGGATTTTGTAACGCTAAGCACAGAGGGTTAAAGCTTGTAATATTACAAACATTCGTGACTTTCTTGTGTTATTTGTGATATTTAATTTTCTTCCAATAGTTCCATGAGTCCTTGAATAATGGGATTATAAGCACTGCTCAACTTTGGTACTTGCAAAACGCACCAAATGGTGGAGAAAATTCGAACATATGGATTGTAGATCGTGAAATGAGGAATAGGAAATCTCCTATATGATAAATGTCACAGTAAAACATGATGGAGGAGCCTAGATGAAAAATGCAATGACTTCCTGAAACCAGCTAGACAGCTGAGAAGCACCAATTTTACTGTATTTCTGAGCAGTGCACAGAATCTGGCTAAGAATATTGCTGTTGAAGAGCCATATTTAATAGTAACCAAAACATACTCAAATTCATTGGTTTTTGTTGGCTTGATTTTTTTTTCCCAAGGAAAAACATAGTAGCGTTAACTAAAGGAAAATATGTTGAATTGAAATAAGAAAGTTCTTAAAAAGAAGGAGAAATGAACAGCCAAAAGAGAAAATAAAATGCTTGCAGGTGGCACAGAGATTTTTTAAAGAGGCCCAGTGTAATACAAAATAGGCTATCAACAAATAAAACAACTTTAAAAGGAAACTCAAAGGAAAAAACCGATTCAATAGTGGTATAAATGAGGCCATTTAGTAAGGGAGGCTATAAGAAGTAAAAAGAAACTTTCTTTAAGGAGTGGAGGCTGTGCTCAAACAGGGAAACCAGAAAGGATTATAAGCAAGGGAGGTTAAGTGGCAACCTCCATCAAAAAACCCAAAAAGAACAAAAAGGTCCTGAGGAAGAACTCTTAAAGGCCAAAAAATTAATAATAACCCCTTTTTACAAACACATATATCTTCCAAATTGTCTGCAAGGCCAATGGAAGATGAAAGGATAATGGAAGCGCTTGGGGAAGATAAGGACCGACACAAAGTTAAACTAATTGTTTGTATCAGTGCTTACAGAGGAAAAGCTTAGGGAGTTTCTCATAGCGGATGAATCACAGCAGCTCCCTCCAGTTGTGGTTTGGCGATAGGCTTGAGTGGGTCTAAATCCATGCTGCTTCCAAATGGGGCACTCCTTGTCTTGGAGCCCCACAGACCCTGGCCATGCCACCCCGCTCCCTCCCTTGTGGCAGGATTAGCATCATTGCAGCCATACGGGCAGCCAGACCAAGAAGCTAATCCCATTAATTATCAGGCATTGGGTTTAAGACAAAATAATTCAAGTATTTTTATTTATTTTTGTCATATAGTGCATAGTTAAACAATGCTATGGGATGCTATGGCGATCTGAAGGTCAATCAGGTTGAGGAGACAGCTGGTCAATTTGTGAAAAGGATCACCCAGGAAGAATAACATTTCTAATAAGGAACAACCATGTCAATAAACTTCAGGATAGTGGGAAGGTGTTAGGAAGAAGTGCTTGCTCTGATTTTATGCCCTTCCTGAAGTATTTCCTATTGCTCTCTGTCTGGATAGCAGGCTAAATGCACTTCAGCCCTGAAGACATGCCATTCTACTCTTTATAACACCAGAAGGAAACTAGCAGGACCCAAAAGGCACCTCTCAAAATTTTGTGATTTTAGGCCAGTCTCAGGAGAGTTGGAGATGTAGCACGTTCTCTGGTATCATGCATTTGAATGCATCTCATATACAGGGTAAGTCTGTTGGTGATTACAGAGGTCAATTGATTTTTACAAAATAAATAGTTAACAATAACGTGTCTTGATAGCACTTTCATGGAATAAAGGAGAAAGAATCAAGTTGGTTTTTTTTTTTAATCCACCCTTCTGTGCCAGTGTAAAAAGAAATTAAAATGCACGTACCGTTTACTCTGTTCAAGAAGACAGGAGGTGCACTCCCAGGAACTACAATTAACAAGACCTGTCCTTTTTCCCTGCAAAATAAATCTTTTGATCCACACTGAGACTAAACAAAGATTTCTCTGTTTACTTTTGGAAGCACTAAGCATCAAGGCTCTAACACTAGGGGATAATCTATTAAAGAAGCTTGCTTTGTGTTAAAATACAGCCTTTATAGAAGACTTTGTCAAGAAATCTTACTAAAATATTGCTGTATTACCTTAGTTTCCTCATGGCAAAAGTGCATTTGTAAATGTTCATGGGTTCTTAATTGTCTTTAAACGAAAGGAGAATGAATGGAGTGAAGAGGGTGCATCTGGAAGCATTTTGTTTTTATCACCAGTCCCCCCACAGTTAGGGACATTGAATTTCTGCATCTCTTGTGTTTGGTTACTTCATGCTGTAAAAGCTTCATTGCAGGGCACAAACACCCCAAGTTTAGGTAATTTTTTTTCATGACTCACAACTTCCACAATCAATGAGGACTTAACTGTTGAGCTCAAAAATTAAGCCTACTGCATGCTTCCAGGCCTGAGGCTGCAGAAGGTATCGGCTGTAACCACCGGGCTAAATAGTTGCATAGAAAGGAGAACACAATTGATTCCAACTACTGGATCTCTGCAAGAGACTTGAGACTTATTAGAGGGCAGAAGAATGAAAGCAGATGGGAGATTTAAATTGCATCAAGTGATTTAAAGATGCATGGATGAGCCTTTTATTACATGGGATGACTGATGATGCACCAGAAACTAATGCTGACCACACTTGTAAGAATTAATTTGGAGGCCCAATTAGAGCTAAACTGTTACTTAGTCCCAGGCTGTGAAAGAAAATCTAGCCATTTGTCTCGGGGCATCTGAAGGTTTCGGATAGTTATCCGAAGAAGGAAACATGGTTATGCCTGGCTTTGCTGTGTTGTTTTTCGCGTGTCTGCCTCTCATTTGGTCTTACATGTTTACTTTTCTTCCTTTCTAATGTAAACTGCACCACCTGCCTCAGCGTGAGAGTCAGCATGCAACTGAGGCCTGTGAGCAACGTGAGAGCCTGTGTCAACGTCAACTGCAACTTTAATACTAGAACCATTTCATGAATATTATCTGCCCGGACTGTAATCTGCCCCCAGAGAGACAAGATAGCGGTGTGTTGATGCTGCGTGTTCCTGCTTATTGTCAGCAGTCTTGACAAATATGTTTTATTTCCCTTTGAGCCTGCACCAACAAGCCTGAAGGTGCCGGCAGTGACTGCACTCCCGTCTTTCATTCTTATCTGCATCAAGCCCTGGGGGCGAGGAATTTACTGCATGTAAATGTGTTGGCTTGTTTTGACAAAACACGTGGTGGAAAATCCAGATTTGACACCTCTACAGCCACAGGCAAATGGCAGCAGTATTTCCACCGTGAGTAGTAGAATTTGCTGAAGAGCTTTATTAACCATACATGTGCCTATCGTGGACTGGATGAAAATAAAGCGTAATGCTAGTGCACTCACTGAAAAAAATGATCAAGACTGGTTTCCATTCACACCCTAATTCCCGTGTAAAAGACCTAGCCGTCTGCTAATGAGAATACTGGACTTTTTTTCTCCCATTGCTCAGTCAGCGTGCTGAGCTGAGGTTTTGAAATCCCATGAAATTGTGGTTAAAACCATCATCCAGTGAATATGACACCAATGTCTTCAAAGATTGCTCCAAGCATTTTGGTCTGTATTTTCCTTCTGCTTTGCCTGTGAAAACTTGTAACTATTTGCCACAGCAAGTGGGTGATGCTTAGGGATATATTTTTGGACCCCAAATCCTGATCAACAGCTCCAGCAAAGTGCTCTCGAGCTTTTGTGAGGCATTGACTACCCAGAGTTCTTCTCCTCTTACTCTTACAATGACAGCTTGGGTTCTCAATTTTGATGATGTTGATCTGCTTCAGGATGCTCACAGGCTGTCTTAGTTCATGATTCAGTCTCAAATTTATTCCAAATGTGTGACGGCCAAATGATGGTGACGTTTAATTTGTTGTTGTGGTTGTTTTAAGGGCTGTGGCTGGAGAAGCCACCCTGTACATACGCTTCTGCAATATTTCATAGACAAACCTCCCAGTCATCCAAAACCCATGGGGTTCCTGCTGTCTCCAGAGACTTATGTTCAAAATCATCCTTGAAAGTGAGTTAAGGGTTTTGGAGACGCATATGGTCCCTGACAGTAAGGGAAAAAAAAAACACATGGAGGATGCAGAGCACAGCAACATGGGGGGCAGCTTCTCTGAATGCCTAATTGGACAGACCATAATTCCTCTTGCTCTACCAATGTCAATCAACCAGTTTTGCATTCAGGTCTTCCACTTTAGTCTCTTATCCTACCCACGTCCTGAATTGATGCTACTTGTGGTAGATAGTCCTGATTTTTTTAGTGCAGTGCTAAGGTCAGCTCTTCACACCTACATGGGATAGCATTAATAAAAATGAAGCTTTAGGAGGACAAAGGACAAGATAGATAATAAATTTACTGTGCCAACTTTTCACTGATTTCTCAAAAAGGCTACACTGCTGGCACAGGCACCTGGAAACATGTCTAAGCCCCATTTGGGCAGCTTGCTATAACCACCTCCTTAATGCTTCCCCCACATCCCCTTCATCTCTACTGAGCTCCTGGATGAAAAAGAGTCAACCCAGCCAAGGCTACTTCATCAACAGATTGAGACCAATTTTCTCATGTAGTCTGACTCTTGCATTTTGTCAGGTTTTTTATTGGCAGAGAGATAAACTAGGGTTTGCTTCCTCTTTGTTTGTTGATGGGTTTTTTGTGTTGGTTTGTTTTTTTTTTTCCTTTTTCCAGAAAGACTACCTAATGAGAATTTGGAATTGAGTCAATAGAGTGTTTTGTTGCAGGAGAGTTAATATACTTTAGAGCCAGGATGAAGGCTTTTGAACTTACGAGTTTTGAGAGTGTGCCATAATCTCTAAAAACCCTAATAATGTTTAGGGACTGTGTAACCAATGTTAAATAAAGAAGTAAACCTTTGGATGTCTCCAACTTGCACCGTATAGCTGTATCTAATAATAGTAGAAGTTTCTTGTGAGATACATTCTACTTCCATAAAGTTTGTTTGTAGACCAACACAAAGAGGTATATGCACTGAACCAATTTTAGAGGCTTTGTATAATACAAGTGCCCTTACCAGAAGTCTTGCAAACTTTCTGTATTTACCAAAAACATTTGTGGGCATGAAACAGCTGTGTATTTTGCTTTCACAGAACTGGAAAACACTGTTCAGTCCAAGCTTCTTGGGTTCAGAATATTTTCCTGCAGCATATATTTTGGTGTACCTGCCCTTGCACTCAAACCTTGATTAAATGGGATGACCACGTAAACCTCTGTGCCCCCTCCCTGCTCCAGGAGACAAGTGATGGAAGAGCAGCAGGAAGAGTAAGACCTGTATACATATCAGTATAGTGAAACCAGCATTTAAACCCCTTACTGAAAATTTGGTAGATTCGAGGCTAACTGCTGTGTGCTCCATCTGAGGTGAGTGTCCTAACTGCTACAGACATTTCCTGTGCTGTGGTTTCTCTCTCCCATCATGTTCTTTCCTTAAAAGTTCAGAGGTACTCCTTCTCATCCCTACCACCTTTTGCAATCTTTTTGGTCATTGTTACCTTTTTCTGTGACCTGGGGCATGTTCAGTGCTAGAGAATTATTCAGTTCACTTCATTGGCCTGACAGCCCAAAGATAGGAAAGTAGCTTCATTTACACTTTTAGCATTTAAGAATGCTAAGACTGATGTGAAATGATCAGCAAAGCCTTGCAAAAATTTTTATCTCATTTAATTTAATTGTTCTTAGGAGCATTTCATTCATATGGACATTAGAGGGACAGAACTGATTGGATCTGTGTGTCACTTTCTACCGGAGAGTTGCAGCAGTTCACTAAACCTATTTTACTATCAAGAGAGCTAAGCCTATACAATGGCGCTTGACACATTTTCACTTTCCCTTCACTTCCACACCAAATTTCATGAAGAAGTCAAAGAAGTAAGTTTTCCGCCTGTGTTATTGTTAAATTATTTGTTAGTTCAAACAGGAGGCACCGAGCACTCCTCTTGCTGTCTTTGGAGGAAGTTCAGACTATTGCATTTGTCACGCTGCTCATATGAACTTACTGCCACACACAAAAACAACAGAGCAGATGCTGAATAGCATTCACAGTTCCTGAAGAAGCTTGTTACGTACTGGAGTCAGCATGAACCTGAAAGTGGATATGGAGGTTTATTTATTCTTCTTTCTCTTCTTGGATGGCAGGGGAGAAGACATTTCTTTCTTTTTCTCCTTTTTTTGAGCAGTAAACAAAACAAGATATTCACATTCACCTTAGTAAATGGACGGATGTTTCCCTTGTTGTAAAAATAAGCAGCAGTCAATGGCTGAATGTGTGGCCGTAATAAGATACATCTCTATGTCACATGTGTTTTCGAACACAAGAAGAGAGAATAAAGGCCTGACTCTAAGTCAGGAGGAGCTCCGTGGAAGTCAGCAGCACCAGCTCTGGTAGGTTATTTATGCTGCTGCTTCCCATGCATGTTTGATTGCATGGTCCAAATCACAGCAATCCATATTAACCTTTTCTAAAGTTCTCAGAATGTCCTTCTACTTTCTGCCACCAACATCTCATGCTTACATGGTGCTGCCTCTGCCAGAAGACCATCACCTTCTTTTCGCTGTGACAAGCCAAAATCTAAACAATAATGATGTTCTCATGTGCTGTGCCTGTTTTTTGTCATGCCAATCATTTTGTCATTGTTTCCTTGCATCTTCACTTCTCTGCTTCAAGTCTCATGTTAGATCAGAATCCAAGGACTGTACTGCCAACACTTGTAGGGAAACACATGGGCGTAGAGGAAAGATGAAGTATTTTCTCCTGTCAATTTTCTTCATGGAAGGAGAGTTTCAAGATGTGCACATGCCAAGGTCATCATTTGATGGCTTTGGTGGGATTGATATCAAAGAGCTTCAGTTGTCCAAAAGCTGAGTATCTCATATATACTAAACTTCTTGGGCTCTCACTCACTCTGGTGGAGAACATCATGTTTGTTCAGTGTTTCAGAATGTTTCAACTTACATATCTTAACATGGAATATATTACCTATCTGGCCCTCTGGTGACTACTGACTATTGAGTCCGGATAAGTAGTTTAGAAACTCAGCCTCTAAATAGCAAAAATTGGGCTAAACAAATCCCAGCCCAAATCCCCAGCGGGTGGATTGCTGGGATCTCTTTCAGACTGGAGGATTCTGTGGTCAGGGACACAGAGATTAAGTCTGAAAAGAGAAATTTGAATGAATATGGGGAAAAAATGCAAGACAGCTTGCCTTGAGATTCTTTAACCATGTGCAGGAAAAGCTGGAGTTAGGACCTTTCAAGCAACATTTATAATGTGCAGTGAAACATTTTTAAAAGTAAGATGATTTTTTTTTTTATTGTAAGGGTTAATATTGCTGAAGAAACCAGGAGGGTAAGCAATGCTTTTTATAAGCTGGCAAAAATGACATACAATTTTATGTCCAGGGCACTGTTGCTCCGCCTTTTTCTGGCAAACAGGTCTCTGAGAATTGTACTTAATTGTCTGAAATTTGAGGAAACATTGCCTCAATGCATGCAGGATGGTTAGCTCCATTCCCAGAAATGCAACATTCCCTTCTGTGCCCTGCCCAAGCAGAGACACAAATACCTACTTCCCACCTCCTGATTTCCAGATGCAGGCACAAGACATACAGGTCTCAGAACACCTTGGGGAGTCACAGAATCACAGAATGATATGGGGTTGAAAAGGACCTCTGGAGATCATCTAGTCCAACCCCCCTGCCAAAGCAGGCCCATCCAGAGCAGGTTGCACAGGAATGTGTCGAGGTGGGTTTTGAATGTCTCCAGAGAAGGAGACTCCACCACCTCTCTGGGCAGCCTGTTCCAGTGCTCTGCCACCCTCAAAGTAAGGAAGTTCCTCCTCATGTTTAGATGGAACTTCTTATATTCAAGTTTGTGCCCATTTCCTCTTGTCCTATCCTGGGCACCACTGAAAAAAGACTGGCCCCGTCCTCTTGACAGCCTCTCTTTAAATATTTATAAGCATTGATCAGATCCTCCCTCATCCTTCTCTTGACTAAAAAGACCCAAGTCCCTCAGCGTCTCCTCATAAGAGAGATGTTCCAAGCCCCTAATCAACTTTTTAGCCCTCTGCTGTACCCTCTCCAGCACTTCCCTGTCCTTCTTGAACTGGGGACCTCAGAACTGGACACAGTGCTCCAGATGGGGTCTCACCAGGGCAGAGTAGAGGGCAAGGATAACCTCTCCTGACCTGCTGGTCACACTCTTCTTGATGCACCCCAGGATGCCATTGGCCTTCTTGGCCACAAGGGCACATTGTTGGCTCATGGTCATCCTATTGTCCACCAGGACTCCCAGGTCTTTTTCCTCAGAGCTGCTCTCCAGCAAGTCAGCCCCCAACCTGTACTGGTGCATGGGGTTATTTCTGCCCTCGGCCGTTCTCCCACGGAGAGCCGAGGTGTTTGATCTGCAGCACGTCAGGCCAGCTGGCTGCAAGCTGCAGCGCTTCCAGACCAGACTTGCTCTCCAGTCAGACAGCCAGAAACCCAGGTGGAGCGGATGCAGGGCTGCCTGCACCTGGCTGTCTAGACAACGTGTTCCTACCTAGGAGCTATCATCTGCATTGATAGCATCTCTTGCCCTTCAAGTGGTCCCTTTGAAGGCTGCAGCCGCCTTGTATTTTTGCTGTGTTTGTTTATAACGTGGCCTCAGACGATAAAAGGACAAATGAGATTTTGTTTCAGGATGCACTCAGACTGGCAATAATGCAGTGAAAAGGAAAGGCTTTGCTGAGCGTTTAGCCTGCTTGCTCTCCGGGTTGCAAAACCTGCATGGTTGTGGGCTCAAAGCTACGGAGCTAAACAAACCGGTTGTATCTCATGGTTACATCCCCTTGGAGTTCATCTAACCCAGACCATAAGTTCTTTGGGAAGACAAGTCAGGATTAGTTCTGATCCAGTGGAATTGGGTTTAATCTGGTGACTATTGCACCGGGATCTCAGCAGCATCACCCTCTCCTGGCTGCAGGAAGAGCACCCATGACTAATGTCACTGTAAGCATCTGCAGAACGTGGCCATGCAAATTCTGCCCTCTCCTTTTGTAGGCACTGCTTCTATTTTTTAAAATAATGAACTATTTGGGGCTTTGTTCATCCATTGATTATCTTTCTTATTTTATTTAATGCTCTGTTATTAATTTCTGGGGCCTGTTCAGACTCTTTGGCCCACCCACAAAACTACCTTAACTCTGCTTTGAATTCCAGGATGCACATGTTCATCACCCATGCTGTCCTCAAAACACTTCTTCTGCTGTAGATAACACTCTTTTCCACAAGAAATAACATTATATGACATTTCACCAGCTCAGATGCCTAGTTATATTTATTAGTCTAATTTGTTATTAATGGCTCTAGGATCTTGACTTCACCCAAGGTCACAGTTTTGGAGTATTCCAGTAACTGTTCCTTATTGCACTCTTACAGTGTGTGACAACTTTTTATATTTCATAATTTTTCATATTCCTGAGGTACCTCATGTTTGGAAGACATTATCAGCCTATTCTATTTACCAGAGAAACAGATTCTTAAGGAGACTAGGCAGATAATAAATTGCTTGGGGAAAAGTCGTGACAAAAGAAGCTGAGTTTGAGAAAAGGAGCAATACGTGGAAAAATAGTTATTAATCTCCCACATGTATTTTGCACTAGGAAAGCTTTAACAAAAACACTCCACTGAGGATACCTGTCTCTAGCTATCAGAAAATATATTTTCAAATCAGGAAGCTTTATATTTAGTACTAATCAGAGAGAGACAATCTGCTTTTTGCATACATGGTAATCATGTCTAGAAAGCTAAATATTCTTGGTGCATGTGATCAGAAAAATAACCACAGTAGTATGTATCAGTACCTTCAGATACCTGGTTTGCCTTCTGAATACCTTAGAGAGGTTTACTAAGACTGCAGTGAGGAAAAAACTACAATTTCTTTTTGTGGTCTAAATTAAAATTTGCAGAAATGTGGAAGAGTCACAGCCTTCCAGTTACCTCTTGTAAGTGTGAAATTCTAGTGCCAGGGACAGCTTGGTGATGCAGAAAATATCTGAACCCCTCAAGAAAAGAGGCAAAAGATGAAGAGCCATTTATAAAAAGAGATTTTACTAGTGAGTTAAGCAGAAATGGCAAATGCTTTTCATTTTATCAATCTGACACCTTAGTCTAACCATTTGAATATAAATAATATTGAAATTTTCCATATGTAAGTCAATATAATGATAGTAGATATAGAGCTTTCTTTGTAAGATGTGGTGTAGACTTCCTTCCTAAGATTCAACTATATAAAGAGTCCCTTTATGTTCCTCCAGGTATTTGGGGCGTTTCTGAAGAAAGCAAGAAAAGCTGTAAGTAACTGACACCTTAGCAAAAACCCGAAGATTTTGTTTTTTCTTTTTCAGGTAATACTAAGGTCTTGAGCAATACATTTTCAGGACTTTAGACTACTGAATATCAGACTTTAGGATTATGGGTATATTTTGGCCTATAGGGAATTTGTCATGATGTGATACTGTCACCTTCTTGTTCCACGTATCCTCTGAGAAGACTACCTTTCATTTTTGGTATTTGCTCTATTGTCACCCTGGTGACCATGGCTGAAAATACATTTCTCTGGGTCCCTGAGCCAGTTGCTTTTCTTGATGGACAGAGTGATGGGAAATCATTCTTTCTGTATGTTTTGCGAGATTTGGTTTCTGGTCAGTTTTAGCCCATTTAGGCCTCATTTAGACATTTACAATATGTTGGAGATTTCCAAGAGCTGGTGTTCTGAGCAATCACTAAGTGAGCAATATATTCTAAAGTTGGATGGATTGTTCCTTTTGCTTCCTGATCTCAGGAAAGACCATATCCCAGGGACTGCCATTCTGAGATAACCATGGTTGTGTGCAAAAAACCCTGGATAATGATGATGAGCAACTGGTGGTGGATCCTACAGAGGGGTGTGCACAGATGGTAGGGGAGAAGAAAGACTTTGACCAGTGAAAACTTTAAAAAGACTCATTAGTAATACAGAACAGTGTATTAATGAGTGATATAACCTTTGTGATTCTGAGAAATTTCTCTAACAGGCTGCTTTCTTACTTGCTTTGTTTTCTGCCTTTCTGAATACAAGCTCTGCAAGGAAGGGACTCTCTCAGTGCCTGGGCAGTACCTAGTCTGTTTGGGAAGCCCCTGTGGTCCAAATTCCACTGAAGATGAAGGTAAAAACTGGGCCAGAACGAAGGAAATTACATTTCAAGATCTAGCTCTAAATCATGTCAGACATGATAGCTGAGTATTCCACAGTCTGAGCTCAGTATAATGAGTGCAACCCTGAAAAAACAGAAAGCTGATATTTAATTATATTTTTCTTTGAAACTTTAATCTAATAAAAGGTATAATTTTCTTTGTTTTGTGTTGTATAAGGGATAACTACTACCACACTAGGCTGAAGGTATTAAGTCTTTCCTGTTCTTCCCACTACCTCTGTGACCACATCCAAATGTCCAGGAAAATTTATCAAGCTGAAGGCATTTTCCCGTCAGTTTCACATCCTAAAACGAGTTGAGAGCAGGCTTAATCCAGCTGTTTTCTGGGTACTTAACTATGTAGTCTGATGGTGGTAGAACAGTTGCAGATGCACAGTGTAATTATGTCTGTATGATCCTAATTATTTTACCAGCTGCCATTACTTTAGATTTTTCCAAGAATGAGTAGTTTGTGAGCAAGTTGTGGAACGAGCTATTTTGCCTTTGTGAGATGGTGAATTTATAACGAGACTGGGGACTGCTTTGGATTCTTATCAATTCTTTCAAGATTTATAGCATATTATTTCCTCTGCAAATGGATTTCTAACATACAATTTGTTTATGTTGTAATCCCACTAGTTTTTGTGGAAGAAACCTTTAAAATGAAAAACTGTCTTTGAAGTAGAAACTGAAAGCAGTAGAAACTGAAAGCAGTCAGTTCAGCAGTTTAAGGGGCTGGAACTGATGAAAGTTTCTATAATTTATTATTAGATGAGTGTCATATTCATATCTATGTCAGTCGGGTCACATAATGAAACTCATATGGAAGAAAGGACATTATCCCTATGGAACCCACAGCAGAGGTATTCCAGATCTGGACAGGGGTGTTCCAAAGCAGAGAATCTACATGGGGCAAAGCAGCCACAGCTGGTTCTGGAAGATGTGCCTCACTGAGTGGAAAATGTTGGTTAATATGTGTAAGATCAAGGTTTTGGCTAATACATGGGCTGATATACCACAAAGGCATGTGGGCATCTGGCTACTAACTCTATGTGCCACGACTGCTTATCTAGTCATCGACAGGGACTCATTATTGTCACAGTTCAGGCTGCTGGCCTCTCTGTAAGAGTGGAGAAGAAGCACGTGGCTTGTAATTGGTATGGGGACAAATATTCATGAGGTATAAAGCAGTGTAGTTTTGTGAGCTCAATTAAGTCGGGGTGTTTACTTATACCATGTCCTATCTCAGAAAAGCCTGAAGGCTGGTGTTTAAATCCATGCCTATTCACATGAGTAGGTATGCCCAGGAAGTACAGATTTCCAAAAATTAAGCTCACCTGAGAACCTTGTAATCTTTATATGATTGCAACAACAAAAAAATGGATTATAGGAGTTCACCAGACACAAATATCCAAAGAATATTTGTCAAAACCCTAATAATCATAAAACGGAGGGGGTGGGGGACTGGAAGACCTGAAACTGAAAGCAAGTGCCAATTTACCCTTACCTCTGGTACATGAATCTTTCTTTCTAGGTATCCATGGTTGTAGAGCAAAGGTAAGAAATGTGACCAAAATACACCCAAAATAGGACATCTAAAAGCTGAGAAGGTAAACAAAATAAAGATTAATTTTATTTTAAGTCTAACCATGTTGGTAGTCTAATTCCTATGTATTCATTATGAGTGCACAAGGATGATAATGTTTCTCTTTTCATCTACCTCACCTGAGAGCCACTGATCCCAAGAGAAATATCTCAGCTTCCAGCTATAGCATTTTCTGGAGAGGTACCATTTTAAGACAATCAATCAATCCATCAATCACCCAATATTTTTGGATGTCTGTTGTTTGTATGATTAATACCCTTAATTCAAAGCTTCAGTGTTCTGTTGGAAAATGAGTATCGCTTGAAAAATTTCACCTGAACAGTTTGGAAGAACATGGAGGAATGTCGAGAGACCATCAAAAGAAAGTGCTAGAAATTTGAGTTTGAAGTCTGGAACGTAACACAGGGGAATCACACACTGCAAGGAAATGGCAAGGCGAAGGGTCTCTTAGCGCTATTTCAGGTGGGAACTTAATGCTAGTAACAAACTGTCCCAACAAGAAGAAACTATAATCATGACAACAGGAAATGAATATTTTGTGCTAGAAAAGAAGATATTAGAGAGATGGAGACAGAAACCAACAAGGTCAGTTGATACTTATTCTTCCATGAGAATTTCCCATCATCACCAAAATATTAACAGAAAGTGCTCTGCAAAGAGGGACAGTGCTGTGCTTTGGATCTGCTTGCAGTACACTGGCAGCTCTCTCTTCAGTTTTCTGAAAAAGGCAAACCAATAAAATATCATGAACAGTTTTCAAGTGGGGAGCTTTAACAAGCTCTTTGCTTGGACACCAATGATGGGCTAAACCAGCTTGGTACTAGAAAGTTGACATTTTACTTTCAAAAGGTCAGTTACAGCGCTGATAGCTTCAGTGACAAAATGTTGTCAAAACCATGAGTCCAAAAAGATAAAGATACTGCGTGTACTGTCTGTGTGCTGTGTGCCCTGATTTATTGGATAGTGAACACAGAGAACACAAATCTGGAGGGATACAGGACCTATGACTAAGAAAGAGCCGTATGCAGGATGGTACTTCACAACTTTTAAGTTTCTTACGTACATCATGTTGAAACAGTTTCTCAGAACCTTGCTCATTCCTGTTCCCAAAAAATGCTGTTTACTGAGAGGAAAATTCAAATCCCAAAGTTCAGGAAATAAAGCTTGAATTGCTCTGTCTGCTTTAGCAGTCGCTGTTCCTCATTTTCATTTCCCCTCCCTTCTCTCCCTCTTCCATGGCTCCTGTTGTTTCAGCTGCTGCCTCGTTTCCCTTTCATCTTGTCGATCCCTGCCAGCAGAGAGGGTCTGAGTTCCCATTCCCCTGGGGCTGGGGGCAGCTTCCCCGCGCTTTGCTTGCACTGCTGAGATGAAAAGACCATTGCATTGTTTATCTCCTGTGATACCGTCTTCTTTTTGCTACCTAACTCATATGTGCTGTGCCCCCTGCTCTCCTTCTGAGAGCATACAGCACTTCCCAGCATCAGAGAGAGACTGAACATCAGCTTCAGAAGGATATTTACGTGTTGGACCTCTGCAATGCCAAGGACTCAGCCTTCCAGGAGGTTTTCATCTCCCTAGAGCTGGAGCCAGGCGTGTCCAGAGGGAGAAGATGAGCAGGACTGAGGTTGATTATTTGTAAGGATGCTATTGAAGAATAAGTGATCTCTAAGGGACCCTGCAGGCAGAGGCCATTTGCTTTCTGAGGCCCCACCTCAAACCTACACCTCTTTAGGCAGAGGCTCATTCCTTGCTTGTCACCCCACCATTTCTTTGACCAAATGAATAAGCTAACTGCTCGAGTTCATGGTTCATGCATGTTCTTCTAAACATAAGCTCCACAGGTTTTCCGTCCACCTTCGCAGATGACAGCAGCAACTAATATTGGCAGCTCACTGCCAGCAAGGCATTTTGCCACAGAACAGCAGAAGGTAGAACATGTTTTCTCTGCTTTGGAGAAACAAGGGAGAAGGACCAGGTGTGCAGTCCCCAGAAGAGTATTGAAGAATGCCAGTTGTGCAGATGATTTTCACATATAGAGTGAAAAAGAAAACATATGTTGTACATGTATATTTTTACTCACTAATTACAAGTGTTGGAAAGTACTGTCTCTGGTTCTCCTCTTATTTATTTTATTATTACCAATCTGATAAAACTGACAGAATCATCTGTGATATTAGGACAAAGAGCTCCTTTGTTTCACTCCTTCTTTCTCTCTCTTTCTCTTTTTCCATTTTTTTAACCACCAATATGCCCATTAGCATATTTTTATTATATAATCAAACAGGTAAACATAGAAATATCAGCTGATGAATTCAGAGTTTTTTATTAAAACTGGGGTCTGTGGGTTCAGACACAAGAAAATTTTCAATGGTAAACAAAGATGCTCAACACTGTACTTATTGTCACAGAGAGTCTCTCTGACTAGGGAAGATGGACACCTGTTTCATACCAGACAAACTGTGCAGAAACTATGGTAAAAAAGTGACACAAATAAATGGCAAGGCATAGAGTGTTTTTTTCTAAAAGAAAGGCTCAGTCAAACATGAGCAAATCCAAGCCTTGTTCATTGGTGTACTCGTTAAATGGGTAAAAATATAATAACGTACTAAAAATATTGACAAAGTATTGAATACATTAGTGGAAAATGTACCACTGAAAAATAAAGTGAAAATAAAACCAATAAATTCCATTTTTGCTCAAGGTAGTTAGCAAGTACACAACTGTGGGCCTTGCATAGTGTTGTTTTAGCGTAAATGGAAAAAGAACATTTTTGCTAGGCTTTTTTGGCAGAGGTATGAGAGACGCCTGTGTGGGAAACCAAATAAAGAAATTGACCAAATTGAAAGTAAGGAGAAATAAATATTAGCAAAAAAATAAAATAAAAGGCCAAGTAAAAGCTGGCTGTGAATGTGAAATAGCACCTTGAATGAAGTCCCAATTCTCGTCTGTGATTTATTGATACAGTCTCTGGGTACTTGTGGTTTATTTAAACAGGAAAAGTAGTTGCTATGTACAGCTACCATTGCTACTCAGCAACCTGTGGAGTTACTGAGAACTACGACGAACTTCTGAAAGCAGATTTACCACTATGCAATTAGTGGCTTCTGGTTGTGGCAATATCTACTGTTGACAATTCTTACCTCTGATTCCCCTCCTGATATGCTTCATTGCTATAAATCAAATCGTGTTATTTGCTGAAGGACCTGGAAGAATGATTTGTGGTACGAGGGTGAAAGGTTTCTTTGCTGATCTCTCTTGGGGATCAGATGTGCAGAGCCTGAATAGCAGAGTAACCTGACCTGCAATTTTAGAGGATATTGTGGAAGAACTTCTGCACTCTTAAAATCAACAGCTATTATTCAATCAAGATAATGAACCATGGGAATTAATTCAGTGGTTGTCAAATGGAAAGACTAAGAACAGAAGAGCAGATATTTACAACCCATTCTACAACGAACTAGAGGATGCTTCTATGTTCTTGAGAATGTAACACTGAGCCTCGAGGTCTTAGCTTTGTGTATACACTTGTAAGGGCTTACCAATTTTATAACATTAAGGAATATAGCATTAAGATAAATTATAGCTGTTAAATGAGTGTTTGGACATCTATGTAACCTACAAGAGAGAGGAAAATTCAATTAATTGGGGCCCTTCTACTCCCGGATCATGGCACCCGCAGGGGCAGCGGAGGGAGAACACTTACATGTCATTGGAGGAAGATGTGAAATGCTTCAAAGGCGTCTTCATTGCAGACCCTTGGATAATATCACTTTGAATGATCATTTTCTTTAGTGTCCCCATCTGGACATGACTTAGGCATGTTCACGTCCTTTTTTAAAATCCTTGTAGCTTATATCATTCTTGGTTTATGCTACTGTCCGCTGTGCCAGAGAGTGTTGCCTTTGCATTAAACAGAACCAGGGAGGAGATAACCTAGAGCAGTTCCTTCCTTTTCTGTAGTGACTGATGGCATTTCTTTTTCTCTTCAGTGAGGTCCAGGAAAGGGATAGGGTATGGTTGCACTATTCCCACTGCAACGCCTGAGGCAACTTTGCATTTCACCCCACTTCTGAGAGGGGTGAGTTCCATGCCAGGTGTAGCCCAGATCACTATTGTCGTGCTTCTAACGCTGCTGCACTGCTGCAGAAAAGCAAAGGGATGAGGAGTGAAATGCTCAGCAATGATGAACACCCACTATGTGGGAAAGGGTGCCTTGTGGTGATTCCTCCTCATGATGCTGTTTGCAATTTGTTCATAGCCTGTAACAGGGGATGCAAGCACTTAATAAGTAGGAGCACAAAAAAATGTGTTTAGCCCATTAGAAGAGGGTACCAATAGGATTGTAATTAAATGCAAGGGATGCACCAAACATGTAATACTAACAGAGGATAAGCCTGTAATCTGTTGAGAAATGCTTGCTTTAAGTTAAAACCACTTGCTGATAGTTGCCCAGCATGCACGTGAGCAAGGCCAAGCTTTGCAGACAGTGAGGGGCTGCAGTTCAGAACCTTTCTACATGCTTATGTGGCTTGGTGGTCTGTGCTGTAGAGGTGTTTGCACCAGCTGTAAGTGTGCTGGCTCAACATCAGGAGCAGCAAATACCATAGCATGAGAGAAGCAGGGCATAAACTGGGGTAGGGTGGTACACAGCTTTCTGCATGTGCGCTAGTTCTCCGCTGCTGGCCCATGTACCTACCCAACCTTGTCCTGTGCCACCCAAGTGTTGCAGACTGGAGGAATATGAACAGCTGGTGAAATGTCCCTCTAGCATGAAAGTGACTTTCATGAAAGTCAAGTGTAGTTCTGCTCTGTGCTACTGTCAGAGGTCTTTGTTTGTTTGAGGCTGTCAAATATATAATCGGACCTATGGGAGACCTACTTTTTTTGGAGCATAGCTGGAGGACAGCTGGGACATTTGTGGATGTACATACACTTTTGAATACATTTAGGTGTTAGATACCTATGTGTAGGCACCTGAATCTACACACTGAATCACAGAGGCTGGGAACATGAAAATATAGCCAAGATGTTTGTCCATGGAATGAAAGGTTGCAGAAGCATGGGATGACTGTTCAAAACATGTAGTCTTTGTTGGGACAGGTCTTCTAAATAGTTAATTGCCTAATATTTTGCTGCTTGACTACCTCTGCTTGAGTTGCTCCGAGCATGGTGTACCAAAGGGGATAATATGCCAAGGAAGAAGGAGTGAAAGTTCCACAGAAAAATTCTAAGAAGAGGAACTGAAAAAAAGGTGGAAAAGTATAGTTATAGATGTGCATATATATATTCCACATATTTTTTTTTCTAATTCATTCTATGATATGGAATTGTAAGAATATATTAATGTCTTTTGGTTAATAGGTATTAATGTTGCTATTATGAAAAAAAAATTGTAATGTGAAATAATAATCTATATAATAATTACAAGTCAGAGTGGTAGGCATGTGAGGAATGTGAAAAACTCTGAAAAGCTACTGGTTACTACCTAAAAGGCAAGTATCCAGTGCATATCCAAAATAAAAATTCATAACTTTTCCTTTGGATGTAGCACCGCATGGAGATTGTGATCTTGACCTTTCACTTCTTCAGTGATGAGCTCAAAAGCAAATTCCCAGTGTTTCATCTCCAGACCTTCCTGAGTCTTGGCGTTTCCCAAGATATGTCAAAGAAATGTTTCAAAGAAATTCTTCAGAATTTCAGTCATTCCTTGCAAGTTATGTTTTCTAGAGCTTTGATTCTTTTTTGTCTCCTCATTTCTCTTCAATCAAGCCACTTCTTGAAGTTCTCTGCAAAAAACTGGGTGCAAAATTCCAATAGAACCATAACAGCAGAGCAGCAGGACTATTTCACTTGTTTTTCAGGATGCAAGTCTTTTTCAGGTGTCCTGGGATACTCTTAACTCTCTTCTGTAATAACATGTTAAGCTTGTAAGCCACCACCCATTCTCAGACTCTATTCTCTCCAACAACAACCTGTATTTGTGCAGCTGATCATTCCTGCCAAAGGAGAATATGACTCTCAGCCCCGTTTTTTTCTTTCAAAATATAAAGATAATATTCAGTCTACTCCTTTTCACCAGCAGGTATTTGAGGATTATTGTGTGCAAACTTAATCTGCATACTTTATTCCTTCATCCGTTTTGTTATGGAAAATACTTCCAAACAAATGAAAATATTTTCAATCCAATAAATAAAGTCTTGAAAAACAAATGTAAAATCTTACTTGAGAAATTCTTTCAGTTTAACAGAAGGAACCAATAAATACCCTCCAGGATCAATGTCTCTGACAGTTTTCAGATCATAGTATTTTTCTTATAGGAAAGAATATATATATATATAGTTTGCTTGTAGGAATATTGTATAAAGTGGTGTCAAATGCTATAATTAAGTCATGATATAGATGTGCTTTTTCTAAGAGTAACTTTGTTCATGGAATCATTATAAAAGCTAGTTTATTTGATTTGTCTTAGCTTCTTCTAGACAAATCTACTGACTGTCAATTATTTTTTTCTGGCATCCAAGTAGTACAAGTAGTATGACTATTTATTCTGTTATATTTCTAGAAACTACAGTCAAGATGATCACCCTCTCTTTTCCTGTCCCTCTCTTCCCTTCTAGAGAGTCACATTTGCCTCTTTCACCTCTTCTGGTGTTTCACCCATGGACTGTGGATTTTCTGAGAAATAAAGATTCAGAAGTTTCCTCATCCAATTCCCTCAGCCCCCTAGAAGGAAGATCATCAGACTCAGCCTGCTTGAAATAATTTAGTTACCTGTATGTCCTCTTACCTTAAGGTTATGTCTTGCCTTGTTGTCATATGCATTAGTCAGTCTGTCATGGTGCTGATTAGTCCCTATTTAGGTATTTATACATATATCTATGACCTGAACAAAGGGATGGAATGTACCCTCAGCAGTTTGCTGATGGTACAAAACTAGGAGGGGTGGCTGACAGCCCAGAAGGCTGTGCCACCATACAGTGAGACCTGGACAGGCTGGAGAGTTGGGCAGAGAGAAACCTAATAAAATTCAACAAGGGCAAGTGTAGGGTGCTGCACCTGGGGAGAAATAACGCCAAGCACCAGTACAGATTGGGGGCTGACCTGCTGGAGAGCAGCTCTG
>KZ506128.1:213880-231634 GCA_002844005.1 Limosa lapponica baueri
AGTCTTTTTTGCAGAGAGAGCTTTTTGTGACAACTGATTTTCACCGCTGAAGTAGCTTGCTGTGGCTTTTGGAAGATTCGCTGTCATTTGGGATGTTGAGCTTAGTGTGGATGTTTTCCAAAAGATATTTGTTTAGTCTAACCACACGTCATGTACTCTGTGTCTAAATCGCTGGGGTCAGTCCTCAGTCACAAAGGTTTTGCTTGTATGCCTTGTTGGTTGCATGAGAGAGGAAGGCTGCTGGTGAAGTGCCTCCTGTTGAACACTTTGATTTAAAAGCTTAAAATATGTAGGTTGGCCCTGTGACCTTGAAAACTCACAAAAATTAATGAGCATCCACCACTATCTGTGGTAATGCGTGAGCTAAATAGAGGATATGCAGAAATCTTGTATTTCAAGGGCTTCAGCTGACACCTACACACCTAGGATTGCCAGGGGCTATTATCTGGACTACTTATCTTGTCACTTAATGTTCTTTTGATCATGTCATTGTATTGAAGCTGCCAACGTCTGTGTCTTGCACAAGCATCAGGAGGCATTCAAGGAGCATGAGCAGTCTGACACCAAAGATTTAGAGTTGTCAGAATCAGTCACTTGTGGGAGACAGCAATGGTGGAGGGTTATTTAATTAATGGGAAGATTTTCCAGAGATGGCACTGTCTTAATTGTAGTATCATACATGACTGCAGTGGAAATTTTCTCAGGCTTACTTGCATTGTCTGCATTAATGTAGCTGTCTGTTCTCTACGTTATTTCTTTTCAGCTCCAAGGGTCTGACCTAACAACTTGCCAATTATTCAAATTCTTCCCAAAATGGGAATTACATGAAGACACCATTGTTAGAACTTGCTAAAAGGTCTGTGATGTTCAAGATGATCGGTGTTTGCCAGGCAATGTGTGGATGGGGTTCTGGCTGACAGCATGAGAAGGATAAAGTAGCAGTTCAGAAATATTACTGCTAGGTATTTTTTGTTGTTGTTGTTTGGTTGGTTTTTTTTTAACTTTTTTCCAGTCCACGTCAGGAGTAAACTAAGGTGTTGTTTTGTCAACAAATGCCTGTCTGTTTCTGTTCTTCCTGTGCTGGCTGTTTTTGAGGGGCATTGCAGAATCACAGGACACTCGAGTGGAGGGGCTGCAGGAAGTTCCTCCAGGGCTGTTCTCTTTGACCAGTTTAATGAGGACTCCAGCAGACAGGATCAGTCAGGCAACCTTGAGATGGAGGGCTGGGAAGACACCTGATATCCATCCTGAATGCTCACAACGGGATTTTTAGTCCATTCCCAGAGTAACTCAAGCTGAGATGCCGTTTCACTCACTGAGCTGCTCTTTGCTTTGACCTTGTAAACAGGCACTTTTCATTGCTGTAGCACTTGTGGTTTTGTGGTCGTCTTCTTTTTATTTGAAAGTGTTAGAACACATTACAGTCCAACTCTGTCTTGACATCTAATTCCCTCTGGAATCAGGATCTTGTACCCTGTTACTGACCTGCCCCGCAGGGAGAATTGCAGAGACAGTAACTAGCCAAGGAAAGATCACATGCCAGCCAGGCAATAGACTCTCAAGTTACCAATGCCAAGTAGAGAATGAGCTTGTTCTGTGTGATCGACTTTGTGATTTTTCTCATTTCTTCAGATACAGCAGAGACTGCAGAAAGTGACCGTGTAACCACATTAGTCAATGACCCCTCTTTGTCCTCTGAAGTTTAAGGGAACTGAAGAGGTAATGCTTTTGTGCTCAAGAGACAAAAAATTAGATTAAAGCCAGAGACTTGTTTCTAAAAGTTCACCAGGGTCCTTTTCTTTCGCTATGTGTCTCTGTTTCCCATAAATGGGCAGGAGGCTAAATGGTGTATCGTTAAGCTTGTATTCCCATTTGAAATGATTCTTCATTAAGGGTTGGCTCTCAGGTGGGTCTTTGCTGTAATGTTTTGTTGGTGGTGGTAGTGGTGGTGCTGTTTTTTCCACATTTTCATTTTAATCACCTCAGAGTGACCCCTCTCCAGGGTTTGGGTGGACTTTCCACTACCTCTGCACATATCAGAGAGCATTTCCTTGCCTGATCCGTGTGAAAGGACTTCTCTAGGAAGCCAGCACAGCTCCAAGAGGGATATTTTCTTTTGTTCCTTTTGTTGTTCTGATTCTCTAGGGACTATGTTCCCTCTGTCCATCTGTCTTGCCGGGGATGTGTTTTTTACAGGGTCCTTAGCTGGGAAGTGGGTTTTCATGTGCTTTCATCTCAGGTTGCATTCATTAGCAAGAACCTTTCAAATACAATTTGGTGTAAGCAGCTGAAGCTGAACTTTTGTAACCACATTGTTTATTTTATATGGTGTAAATAATTATAAACATATTTTTATTGTGTAACATACAATGTAAATATTCATGCGGCTTTTGTATTAGCCTGTCTTGAGTTAATAATTGCTTCAAGATAACTGGTTAACAACAAGTTAATTTCACCCAAGGAATCAGTAAATTACATGGTGGGGATGCTGGGATGTCTTAACAGTTACCCAGGGTCCCCAGCACATTCTCCGAAGTATCCAGGTAATGGCAGACTATGCCCTCCTGGGGTCAAAGAAAAGCCTCTCTCCAAGAGGCAAGGTTGCATGAAGCACACCTGAGCCCTGAGGGGATCAAGAGGGCTGACATGTCAAGAAAAGAGTATATCCACCCACGTGAAGTTTTCTACCTGGTGTTTAGATTTGCTGTCCTGAAATCCAATGAATTCCATACTTTCTGTCTTCAAGTGAAAAGCAATGATTTATCCTTGCTCAGGACATTCTAGACTCTCTTCTGAGATGGAAATTGTTTTGGCTCTTGGCTTCAAGCTTGTTATATGTTCAACTTCAATTAAGACTTTGAGTATCACCTTTCATATTTCAAATGATGTGAAAAGTCAGCTCCTGGCACTATGGAAATATTGCAAGTGATGTCTACATTTTCAGTTTGCCTTTATGGCTCCCTCCAAACCTCCTCAAAACTTTCCTTATTTTTTGATGTATTTGTGACCCTGGAACTCATTTAAAGTCTTAAAGTAATAAATCCAAGCACCAAAGTTGCATGAGAAGAAGAGGCAGCAGTTGAAAATGTATCCTTTGATCTCTAACATCCCCTTCTACCTTCTCTTATAATAAAGAAATATGAAAGAAATGTGACATATATTCTTATTGGCAGCTTTTGAATCTGAATGTAACAGGTAGGAAATGTTCTTTGGTTTTACCTTGGTAATTTTTTGCTCATCTCAAAATTCTGGGAAATTTCCTATAGGATATGTTAGCTGTTTATAAAATGAAAAGTCAGATCCTTAAAAATGTTTCATAAATGTGCAATTCCAGGGTAAGAGATATAAAAAAAGAATATGACACACTTTATTCTATAATTACAGGTATATTATTTTTACTCTTTTAATAATAAGACAGTATTCTAAGCAGGCCAGTAATAGAGAACTGTATGACTGTGAGAGAAGATATACTCAGCTTCATTAGTCCTGTAAAGATAAGTGGCCTTGTTAAGATTTCTGTACAGACAAATGAAACATGTTGTTACTCAATACCTTTTCCCAAGCACATTAATTGAGATCTAAAGGATACTGTAGGTAGTATTTATGTATATATACTAATTTTTAAATGAAATTATACTGTCCAATATAATTCATCATGCCAAGGTGAAACACACTGGTGACTTAATTAATAAGGATTCTAATTGTATTTTTTTCAATATGAATCCCATGCTAATGCTGCCTCACTGGGGACAGAATTTTAATGCAGGTCCTGCCCAGAAAGACCTTATATTCTAATTAGAGTACATGTAAATGAGAGGTGAGAAAACGGAGGTAATAATAGCCCATAAGATTAAACACGGTTTGTTAGGCCTGTGATTTTTATTTCTGTAATTGGCTTTTCATCTGTATGAGGTATCATTATCACCGTTGCTGGTGAGCAGGGCGAAGTCTGCCTGGAAGAGCCCTGGGTCGAGCTGACAGCTCCAGATGAATGACCGAGCTGTTGAACGGATGGATGATTGCTGCCGCCTTCTTCCCGGTGCTGGTCCTGCTCCTCGCTCCACAGCTGTCACCCAGCATCTGCGTGCATCTGCTATTCCTCTGCAAAGCCTGAACTATAGTATTTCTCCCCTTTTTTTTTTATTTTTTTTTTCTTTTTAATCTGTCTGCAAAGTGAATATGGTTCACCATACCAATGAGCTTTCAGGCATTTTGGTAGTGATGCGTCACCAGAAATTGCCCTGCTGACTTAAGTAATCGTCTTACTGTTTCATACACAAGGATTCCGTTGTGCTTAGCTGATTTAAAAGATAATCTCATAGATTTCGACTAAGCAGAAGTCAGATGGGTTTCCACGGTGTGGAGCCCAGGGGAGATCCCAAGTTTGCCTGCTCTCACCAGCTGAGCTAACAGGAAACTGCTGAGCTGTAGAAACACTTCTGCTAATTTCCAATTTGCAAGGGACATATTTATAATCCTGGTGTCCTTCCCTTTCTTCACACTTCCCTCATTCACACAGGAACTAACCTAATGTACAGTTCAAAATTACTCTCCTCAAGCATTTTTGAGGGGCTTCAACTTAGGACACCACTTGGCTTCCTGGATGCAAGTTCGTCCATGAATGTGCGCCTTAGACATGTGCGTGCGTGCTTTAGCACACTGATTTGTTATGGTGACATTGTGGATATCAAGAAGACAGTTGCAATAAGGCAGCTGTGGCACCCACGTTGGACCTCTTGCTGTTGTCTGTTTGCATGGCACCACCAAACTCATGCCGGTGGAGAATCTGGAGGGGTTTGTCTCCAGAAGCTGTACCACAAGTTCTAAAAACGAGGTATGCATGTGTTCATTTTCAAACAGTCATCTATTTTGAAACATAGGCAACATTTCATTGTCTTATCACTTTTCCACCTTCTTCTAGTGGCTTTCAGTCCACTTTGCCTCTGCTTGTGCTACCTGTGGTAGGAAAGCATTCACACACTTCATCTTCTTAGGCTTTTTAACTTATCTATGATTTTATTCATGGATAAAATAGCGTTTAATTCCAACTGGCATTGCTCATCCAAAACCAAAGCATTAAAGTACACAGAAAAACTTGTTTTCCCATAGAGACTCCTTGACTGAAAATTGCTGTTGAGTCCTGATTAACAGCGCTCTATGCTTGTTATCTGTGGAAGGCTATTTGACAGCCTGTGTGATGAAGCAGTTAAGTACATGGCACACCCCATCACTAAGAATCAATCGTGGCCATCTTCCTGCATAAATGTCAAAAAACTGAAGGTCCAGAAGATTGAAATGCCATTGGACCTATGGTGACCCTTGCTAATGATTTCCACACTGTTGATGGTGAAGTTGAAGCACTGCCCTCAGCATCACAGCTCTCAGCTCAAAATTAGAAAACTTTCTCCTTCTGCGGGTCTGCAGAAACTAAATTTCTTGCCCTAGATTTAGAAAAGGCATTGGCGTTGCGCTTATAATCTGCAAGCTTGTCATGTGTGTGTGTTTTAACTGTTCGCTATTGGTTCAAGTATGACTGAATTAGGTAAAGGACAAGGACAAGAAGCAATGGTTTAAAAGGACAAGAGGCAACGGTTTACTAGGGCACGTGGTGGCAGATGGTACTGATTACAGGTATGTGTGTGTTGAATAGACCAGGATGTGAGTCACTGCTCTGTTTACATGAGTGAAACCAGAGTATCAGGAGCAACGTTTACAGAAATATCCAGTAGATCAATCAGTGAATTTAGATGATACTAAATATACATTTATAGGCTACAATTGTTCCATCATTAAAAACCGGAGGGAAAGATATTTTAAGAATAAATGAAGAGTACGCAGTTCTCGTACCATATATGGCCACATTAGACAGGGACTCCAATAGAAGAGGGTTGAAAACCTATGTGCGTTTTATTTTGAGATTAAAAGGTCAGTTCTGCATCAAAATTGAGAAATTGGTTTAGGCAGAAGGAGAGGTCGGACGCGAAACAGACACTCACCTCTCCATCCAGCACTGCCGAGCAGACCCCCCTTTGGAGGGACACAGCTACGGTCTTTGAGGTAGAGTACTGGCAGCAGTGGAAATCAAGCGTGAAATTAAGTCACAAAAGGTCAAACAGAATTCTCATTTCAATCATCACAGACAAGTTTTATGGTCCAAGAAACAGGACCTTAAAGGCCTTTAGCTACATTTTTAAGAGGTAGACAACTCTCCAAGTGAGTTTCTCCCACCAAATCCCAAACAGCGTAATGAAAACAGTCCTTATTAAAATAAAGCACTTGAAGTATGTTGTCAGAACGTATATGAATCAAGGGGTAAGGCTTCATGGAAGAACTTGGAACCTAAATGTTAAATTCCCCTCAGCTGAAGTAGAGGAAGAATGTATACAAAAGAAAATTACAAATGGAGAAAAGTGAAGTGTTTTTACATTACTGGCCAAGGGGAAGCTAACTGGGGGTGATATCCAATATGGGAAATGATGTATTTTTACAAATAATATCTCAGAGGTTGTTGAATTAATGTGTTCTTTTGCCAAAGGGTGCTTTGTAGAGCATTACAAGAAACATGTATTTTTTTTTGGTTACTGTGCCTTTGAAGGTCACTGCAACTTACACATACATAAAGCATCTACCTATGCAGACTGAACAACTCATCAGCTTAAAATCCTTCATCCTGTGGAAGAGTACCTTACTTGGAAGATATATGACGTTAGGTACTCTGTATATGGTATCAGATACTATAATTTATACTGCCTCTGTGATGAATAGGTGACTTTTAGATTACAGAAATGTCATTGTCTATTCCCTTTTGCAGCACCCAAGCTCGCCCAGCACCACCTCCCACGCTGGCATCCTGCCCAGACACCAAGACATGTATAAGTTATTTGCTCCTCCAGAGATCTTACTGTCTTCTTGAAGTATTTTCTGCCTTCGCATTCTTCCCAGCTCTTGGAAACATCTGATGGGTGTTTACCCATGGAAACAGAGCTTCTGCTTGTTTGTAAAGCAAACACAGGAATTAAATCCATCCCAGACTTCTCCCATGTGTCTCCTGTCATCCCCTCAGGTTTCTATTCCTATGCCTTTCCGTGTGCCTCTTTTAATAATCAGTCACCATCACCCTTTCAATGGCACCTCCTTTTTTACAGGAGCTAGCTAACTGTTCAGTGTAAGCACAAGTACTGACTGCTCTCTGGCCCCAGTTAATTTTCTTTTTCAAGCAGGGTCTGTTTCACATTGATGCTTGAAAGGAGTTAAAAAAATGTACCTACCCTTGCTTGAATTGATCCCTGATTTCTAGTGAGATTGGAAAAAAGAGAAGCCTCTGAAAAGAGGACAAATGCTTGCCTGAGCAAGAGTTCAGCATAACTGTCTACAGGAAGCAGCCACCCTTCTTTAATTGAAATATCCATGGTATTGAAGTATCATCACTACATCGCTGACAGTAATTAATTGGGGGTAACGAAGATATGGTACATCTTTTCACTGCAAATGCTACAGATAATAGCAAAGGGCTTAGTATCTCCTTGCATTAATGGCTGACTTTTTCACACTTTTTAATAAAATCCCAGTCTACAGATAATTTTGCTCAGTTAAGTGTGAGTATTCAGCTACAGACCAAATAATAGACACAAGATCTGAATAAAATACTTATTCAAGAATTCAAGAGTTATAATTTTAAGTCAAAATCTGTCCTCAAAATCCTGATTTTTCATAAAATAGTAAGACCCCAAAAAGTAGGGGGTTTTATCCTGTTTTTATTCTGTTTTGACTGGCTTTAAGAATAGTGTTTCTTCTTTAGTTAGCAGATTTGAAAAAAAATTGTTTGCAACACAATAAAAGTTTGACTGATTTCTCTATAAACAAAAACCTAAGAAATACTAACTTCTGCAAAGTAACATCAGTGATCAGTAAAGCGCTGCATTACAGGAAAAAATAGAGCTGGTAAAAGTTCCATGAGAATTTGACTGGATCCACTTGTAATTCCCACAGTCTGATTCTAACTAAAATGTGGGCTTTGACAACTGAAACAATGCCACGGAATAAAAAGAAGCTCTCACTGGAAGAGATGGACTTGACCATGGATATTTTAATGAGGGGTCACGCTTCTATACCAGAGATAATAATCCCCTTTCATGGGTGAGATATCTTTTATTTCATCATGAAAGCTAAACTTGAGTATTACATTTGTTCACATTCAGTTATGGGATCCAAGTGTGCAATACTGCTTTGTCGTCCCCCGAGCTGTGCTTCGACTCACAATGCAAATGTCACACTGGGGATGGGTGACTTGACGTTGACAAGTGATTTCTTGGCTTTTAGAAAAAAAAAAAAAAACTTCTCCACATGACAGGTCCATCACACTATAAGGCAATTGTGCTCTTTCACTCTCTGTCTTACATAGCAAGGCACACTACAAATAAAATACTGCGCAGGGCAAGGATCAGAAGAATAATGTTTTTCCTTAGACACTAATAATCTTTTTATTTTTCCACTGTGCATTTGTTTAACTTAATCACCTATAAATTAACAGATTTATGAATCACTTAGGGCAGTCTACTTATTGTACATCACCATATATATTGATAATGCCATGAGAATATTAAATGCAATTATTCATAATGCTATGCTGGGCAAGCTTTCTCAAGTAATTAAGTCCCTGATTTAAATCCCACTGAAATCTGTAATACAAAGAGTGGATTTCATGAGCTTCGGACCAGTTGTGGTTTACAGTACTCCTGGTATTCTAGTCCTGGACTTAGCTTCTTGGTGAGTATAGGTGCTACATGATGATGAAAACTATGCGTCGTGAGCAAGTAATTTCACCCAAGAGTTTACCCAGTTGTGCGCATTATTTTCATAAATCCACAGTGTGAGTTTATTGGGCCATGTAATTTATTAATTTTTATCCAGTCAGAGCATATCAGAACTTCAAGTCCACCATGCCATCAGCTGGTCCCTAAACTAGAAATCATGAGCAGAGAGGAATGTGCACTAATTGCAATACTCTGGACAGAAACAATGAAGTCAGAAATGAACGCAATTATCACTTCTTGTTCTTTTTTCATTTCAGACAAAATAACTGCACACATAGTGGTTGGAAATGCATGCAGATGTGATCCACAATTTCTTCAACAATTCTTCACATTTGCTGGCCCCATTGATGCCAGGGCATTTATTATCGATTTGAATTGGTGAATCAAATCTAAATTATACCCTTTGCTTTCGATGTTATGCCCACCTGAATACAATGAGCCAAAGATGTAAAACAAGTTCTCTGCAAATATTCTAGTTTCATAAATGTGGAAAGGTCAGAACTTTCTCATTTAGTGTTCCAGTATGAATTCAAAATTTTGAGAGTTAATAATTCCAGATAGAGGATTTCAGAGATCTGGCAGTGGAATGGACAAATTAAAGGAAGATAAATTCAAATGGAAAAGAAATATCCATTGTAGAATTTGGTCATTTTTAAATTTGTCTTTTCAGTTTGTAATTTTAATGGTATCGTTATTGTAGAGTCACATCACTATAACAATAAACAAACCGAGAGTAAAATAATTACTTACAAACTATTAATTCATGTTACCAATTCTGGACAGCTCTGCGGGTTTTAAAAATGCACTCACTTCCTTTTGATCAGAAATACTGCAAACAAATTTTAGGGAACAAAATTATTTGAATGAGTAACAGCACAGTAATTAGAATGGAAGTTAAAAGACTTACGCCTCACATCCTTGCAAGTTACATCTAGGGCATTTCTTGTAAAGTTCGAAGTCCAGCAATGACCATTGCTGAAGATTGACTCAGAGGGAAGTGCTGCTCTTAGCTCTGACATGTGCAAGAGCACTTTCCTGTGCTGATTTTTTTTCCCCCAAAGCTTGCATTTTCTGTTAGGTTGCAATTCTATTCTGAATCCCACATCAATCTGAAACTTTCTTTTCATTTTCTGTACCACCTCGAAATCTTTGCAACATTCTGACAACAAAATGCACCTTAATGTTCGAGATTGCATGATGGGTACTGCCTAAATTGCCTCTGTTGTCTGAGCTGGGGTAAACCCTGGTCCCCGGGCCAACCACCTGTTGGTGTATGTCCCAGGTTTATTGCACTGGGAATGGCTAACTGCAGACTGGATGTCAGGAGTGAGATAAGGTGTATATAGCATGGATAATCAGAGGATTATCATCTGATAAAAATCAGACAGTGTCAAGATCTCCCCAGCGTGTAAGGAGGCTGGTTAGCAAAATGCTTTGACGTCCCAATCATACACATAATAGAGCGCCAATATCAAGTCCTGTCCTGACCAAGTCCTGTCACTGCATTTTTAAATGCACATTGCAAAGTAGAGCAACAGAGCCCCAGACACTTGTCACCTTAATTTCACAGATTTTACTTTAGATTAAGGTTTCCTTACAAATTGCTTGCGAGAAATCAAGCACATTCTGAATTAATCTTGGGTAGAAGTGTGTACTTTATTACCAGTCAAAATACCTCCTGGTACGCTTCCAATGCTTGCATGCAGGACGAACGTACACATGTAACATGGAGCCAAGGCATGTATTATCACATTCAAAGCCAGAAAGGCCTCTGTTACGTATGACATATCACTGCAGGTAATGGCAAAATGCAGGACTATTCTTGTTAGCACAAAACGTCTTCTTAGAATCATAGACTGATAGAATAGTTTGGGTTGGAAGGGACCTTTAAAGGCCATCTAGTCCAACCTCCCTGCATTGAGCAGACATCTTCAACTAGATCATGTTGCTCACAGCCCCATCCAACCTGACCTGGAATGTTTCTGGGGATGGTGCATCTACCACTCCCAGTGCTTCACCACCCTCATCGTAAAATATATATTCCTTATATCTAGTCTAAATCTTCCTTCTTTTAGTTTAAAGCCTTTACCCCTTGTTCTGTCACAACAGGCCCTGCTAAAAAGTTTCTTTCCAGATAAAAGGGTCTTACAAATTCCTATCTTCTTTGTAGCATTGTCATGTGTGACCTTTGGCACCTCCTAAACGTGAGAGGGCTTCTCATAATCCCATATCATGTTGAAGATGCATAGGCACATTAACTACTCATTCTAGATATGGTTCTAAAAGTGCTAAGCAGGGGTTCTGGTTTCATACAAACCATGGCGGATGCACAGTCATGAGTACATTGTACAGCCTATTCCTTGCCAGCACCGAGAGCACCATTATCTGCCCTAAGGTCCGGCCACTGCTGAGGAACTAATCAATTTCTTTTATTAGATTTATTACTAATGTATGAGGGCCTTTAATCCAAAAGCACAGAGTCTTCTTGTTTCCAATTAGGGTCAGATGGGGTCCTTTGCAAGGCACATTCTGTTTAAAATGCTGGATATCATGTAACGGTACTTTACATGCCGGTAAGCAGGGAGTATTCCTGCTAAATCCTGGCTATGTGGTGGGGTCTTGTGGGCAGAAGGAACCAGCAGGTCAGATCAAGCAGTCTGACCTCACAGGTTTTAAATTGCATCCAGCATCTTCTAAATGGAGAGTATTAACTTGGGCTGGAGTTTCTCAGCCTGATTACTAATCCAAGGTACTAAATTATTGCCGATCATGGGTGGGGAACAGGAGCCAACTGAGACACCCCCAAATCCTAAAAGCCTCTCCCAAGAAAGGAACAGATGGATTGAGCGGTCCTTTGTATTGCGGGAGTGGGATCTAAAATCCTGCAAATGCCCCTGGAACGCTGACATTGAGGGAATTTCCTTTTAGCACTCAAATCTAGTATCTCCTTTAGCTCTATGCATGCAGGTGAAGCAGGAGACCCTGAAAGAGTGGCTGACATCATGCAGGTGCTCTGTCCTCTCCCAGGGACCATCCACCCCATCAGCAGCTGCAGGATGGGGGAAGAAAATGGCAACAAAGCTGTGCATAGAGAAAATAATTTTTTTCCTGGCTCCTGAGGGCACTGGGAAGGGAAATGCAGTTATAGCTGTGGGAACAAGGCAAGGCAGCTTTGAACATGGTCTGACCTGTTGGTCCGTGAGAAATGCACTCTTGGCCAATTCTTTTGAAAATGTCAGGAGGGAAATGGAAAAATTTTACAAATTGCCCTGTAAAGTTTAAAATGAAACTCCGAGTTTGAAAATGACATTTTCATTCAAACTTCACTGCAAAATAAAAGCATTATAATACTTCTAAAATAAAATAAAATAAAATAAAATATTTCATTTTATTAGACTCTTCATTTTGGCATAGTAACATGTTCCATTTATTCTGAATGATTTTTCCCCTGATTTATGTTACATGGTTTCATTTTGGCAGAACCAAAAAATATTTAGTATTTGTTCCATACTGATTCTTACTTCTTTTGTGCTTTGAAACCTGCCATGAAAAGCCCCATATGGCAGCTAGGTGGCATTACTATTGTTTCTACTGGGTTTGCTTGCCATTCCTTTTGTTACGGAAAGATTGCACTACCTCTGTTTCCACAGATTGAGTTTAGAGCACATTTCCAAGCAATCATTTATGATGTTCCCTAAACTCTTCCCTGAATTGCTGCTTTCTAAGAAAAATCTTCTGTTTTCTAGGAACAGTCTTTCTTCTTTGTTCCTAAAGATGAACATTTTATTATTTACAGTGTTTGCAAACATGATCATCAGAACTGCTAGTGAATGGTTTCTTATAAGACTTTTCTAGCTTTCTTTTTTACTGTCATTTCAGCTGTAAACAATATATTTCAGTTAGCTAATATTTCTGTAATACTAAGACTTATACGTAGTGCTCAGTAAGCAATAACCACTATTATTATTTTGCATGTGAACTCTGTGCCCTCTTACTTTTAAAATCAATTCTATCCTCTGCCAAAGGGGAGTGATCGTAGGCAGCCCAATGGCTTCATGTGGCTAGCTTTACTTTGAAATATACAGAATAATCCTGGAACTGAAATGATCAAAATGCATGTATGCCCCTACCTTTCTTGCAGACATATTTCCCTTTGATAAAGTAGTATTTGTCCCAAGAGCTGTCTCTATGGCAGAGGCAGTGGGTTGCCCTGGTGCCTGCTAGTGCTCTCCCAGAAGAAACTGCACTGAAAACCAACTGGGCCCATTTCCCTAAGGCAATACATTAAAAAAGAAATTGTAAAACCATGCCTGCCATCTGGCAGTCTCAGGTAGAAAAATATCAAAACTTCTAGCAAAGATCTGTTGAAGGATCCAGCCCAGGATGTGCTCCTTGAGGTTCCTCTGGAAGAATCAGAAGGTGATGGAAAGGTCAATCTGGTTGGGGCTAAGGGAAATTTCCATGGAAAGGTGATTGTGGGCTAGGGGAAACTTCCATCAACAAGTCTGAAAACATGTCTTTATCCTCAAGTAGGATCAAGGACAGATGGAAAAGCTTATTGGGAAAATACTGTCAGTTCTACTCTGTGTTGCAAGAGAACTGCTGCCTTCCAGCATGAATGCATAATAAATGGATCAGATGGGTATATTTTGCAGCACTGAAAAGACAAAAGCCTTGTAGAGCTAGAAGGTGAGTGTTGTCTACAATTTCCATTGAGATGGGTGCAGGAGCTACAGTAGCTCAAGCGGTCTTCAGCTGGCATTGATTGTGCAGAGTGAACACGGTTTGTATGTCAGAGGAGTCTATAGCAGGATCCATCGTTGAAGAACACAAGGCAAAGTGGGGATGATCACACTGACATCCTCCACTCTTCCTCCTGCCTTGCACCAGATGCAAGAAGGGAAGAGAGGACAACTCTTTGTCTGCCACTTTCCAACCTCTTTTGTGGTTTTTTTTTTAGGTTTGTTTGGTTCCCCCCCCCCAACTGCTGGGCATCACTTCAGAGTTTCGCTCAAGCCTTCTGAGAAGGGAACGCTTTGTCCCCCTCGGATCCATTTTTCCTCCCCTTGCTCCCAGCCCTCGCAGGACGATGCTGCCCTGCAGGTCAGAACAACGTGCTTGACACAGTGCACTCACCAGTGCGTGTTGGTGAACGGTGATCTTGTGAGAGGTTTTCTCATTCGTTACCCCTGGACAGTTAAACGGAGACCCTCGGTGGGTCACTCTGTTTTTCCCCCTGCAGCTTGGGTAAACAGTGAGGAATTGCCTTCAGGAAGCGGCGGGAAAGTAAAAAGCTATTATCACAATAAACAGTGAATGTCAGGTTGCTCTTTTGAAACAGTTGTTTTGATTAAGGACGGCATGACATCCAGTTAAGACCTTCTCTTTTCTGTTAGTAAAAGGACTTTCCTACCTTTTGCACAAGCCGTATGGATCAATATCAGTGGATTTGTTAAAAGTAACGTGCATTTGTTATCCAGCATAATTTGCAACTAAAACCGATAGCATCAGTTATGAATATAGGCAGATATTCAAATGCACACCCACACTCTTGCCCTTTGGTGGTACAGAAGCAGTGCTGGGAACCAATCACAGGCCCGCCAGCCAGGGCAAACTACGCCAAGCAGCTCCTTCAAACCCGAACGATGGGCTCGGGCGTGCAAAATCTCCTCTGTTCTCTCCAGCTATATCCTTTTGTCCAATAAAACCATACACTCTTCCCAGCCCTCTGCAATCCCAGATAAGGGGAAGGGCTTTTGGTGTGGGTATCCATTTGGCACAAGTTAAAGCAGCCATAAAGCTCTTCTGCCTTATATCTAAGACAAATTAATTCCACGATTCCCCTGCCAGAAGGGAAGTTTACAAAGTCACTCATAAACCTGTCTTCCTTATCTGCTTTGTCCATAACTGACAAACCCACCAATTTTACAAATTTGCCCTATGCCTCAGAACCCATCATGGTATTTCTGTGTTGGTTATATACCTTGTTCTCATTTACGTCACTGTGAATCAGTAAAATCAATTAATATATTTACTTACTGTCTGTCACTGAATGTGAAATTAAGAGAAGGGTAACAACTTACGCTGTTAGAGCAAAACTACTAATGGTAAACATTCAGGGCAGCAAAGGGAGGAAACAAACTGAATTTAGATCCTGCAACACCCATGCCTAGATTTAGTGGGAAATGAGATTAAATCCTTCTGCGTTGCCAAAGCAAAAAGATAATGACTGAAAGATTTCGGCTTATCTAAGTTGTAACAAGTAAATAAGCAAGTTTGAGTTTTGTAAGAATTCATCACAGCTGGCTGGACCCTGTGACAGAAGTAGCAGACTCGGGGTGCATCCAAGATACACGTTGCACTCTGGTGCCTGCAGCAGAGGTTTGGTCAATACTGTTGATATCTCTTAGTGAGGAGCACCACTGCTACGAAAGCTACGAGGAAGAGAGTTCTTGGAAAAATTGTGTCCTCCACTGAATTAGGAAAGCTGGTGAACAAACCAGAAGAACCTGAAGGAAACCTTTGATGTTGTTAAGGCGAACACCTTTATTTTCAGTGGATAGAGAACGCTCCTTTGTGCCAAACCCAGAAGGTATCAGAGAACACATCACAGTCCAGAACAACCACAAAAATGGTGAGATTTAGCAAATAGCTGTGCAGAAGGGAACAAGAAAAAGAAAAATAACAAAAAGAAGTTGAGCTTATTTGGATCTGCTCCTGGAAGTAAATTTTGAGCCAAAATGAATATAGTGTTCTAAGTACACAGCACGTACAATACAAATTTAAGGGTTCACACGTACGTAAAACAATATATGCCCACCAACACAAAAAAAGCCCAAACAGATCTCACCCAAAAGATCACCACAAATCTGATTCAAAACTGACAAAAGAAAATTATCTGCTGAATTGTCTATATGTTTTAAAGTCAATGAGCTGTTGTATTACTTGGATTTGTCTATGCATTTATTTTCTCTTTTTTTTTCCAGAAAGACCAAGCACATTAACGAAGGTGGATATATTCAGATTCCAGGTCATACTTGTCAAAGCACACAGGTTTTCTTCATAGATGTTGAGTTTTCTACAGGACAAAAATACCAGCTATTCCAAAAAAAACCTGACTTCTAACATGACTCCAAGGTGAGAAACAAAAATGACTGAGCTTTTGTATCATCTGAAAATACATTTTTTAAAATACCCTTCTGTAATACTTTCTCCCCTACCCTATCTTTTATAGCTTGCAATTTTGCTTTTTTCTTCTACCAGTAGAATTTTTTTGGCTGTCATTATAAGACTGGCTTCCACAAGTTTGTTGTGAACTTGTCCCTTGAAAAATACTTCTCTTTGAAGTGTCACTTTAAAATATATTATTCTTATAAGACCAGCTCCAATTTATCATTTAAGTTCAGTTAAGCTTAGCTGGTCTTCTACAATACACAGTCTCTTCTTATTCAGAATTTTTCAGGATTTCGATTAAATTATAGTTTTCACTTGCCTTTGAATTAAAATAAGAAAAATTTTTGGGATTTTTGTTCCATTTATTTTCCAAAAAATATACTGAAAATATTTTATTTTTCAGCTCAAGTAATGAAAATGTCTACAAATGCAATTAATAGGTTAAAATAAGTCATATTGTAGTCTAAACCTCACAGAAGCACAGTCTAAAGTTGTGATACGTCTGAATTTTTGATAATATCTCTCTCTTCCATAGAATAACCCCTTCCAAAGGGTTATTCAAGGGTATGCCTTTCAGAAATAACTGAATAATTTAGGAGAGCAAGTCCCATTGCAAGGAGAAAGTGATCTTTAAATAAAGACTCCGAAAGCCCATAAGAGAGAATTCAGAAAGCTTCAGCTTCTTCTTGCCTGTTACTAGGTTTTGAACTTGAAATTGAAGTGCTTTGAAATAAAGACAAACGAGCAGCCTGAGGGAATGCCTTCTCCTGACAGTGCCTTTGGGAGTGTGTATTCTCACGGAACAGAGTCTTGGCTTGGCTGCTTGCCCACATTTGATGGCTGCACTGATAAGATGAGGTCGTAACATTTGGGAATGCTCTGACTTGATATAATCAAAGTATCTTCCAAGGCTACAACTACAGAGTAGTAACAAAAGGAAAAATTGTTCTTAAGGAGGACAAAAAGTACCAGTAAGAGGGACAGCAACCATGGAAAAGACAAGACTTATGGGGAGGTAGAAAATGACAAGAAAAGATGAGACAAAAAATACAAGACCTGTAGAAAAGAAGGATGACAGCAAATGTGGGAAAGGGAAGAAAATCAAAGGTCTCGGGGAGAAGAAAAAGGAGAGAAGCAGAGATGATGCAAGTGCTTTATGGGAGGAATGTGCAATGGGAAAAGACAAGCTTCCCCTGTTGAAGATATTGAGAGCCAATTGATGAGCCTTGATGGGAAGCCAATTAAGGTAATAATGACAGGACTTGAGGCAAAGTAGCGATAGAGGAATTGCCTTGATCAACTGAGGCAAAATTGTTTTTGGCCTCTAAGAAAAGAGTATTAATTCCCCCATGGGATGGAAGATGAAATCTCTGAGAGTCTGAAAGCTGGTATTACCTTTCCAGAACTGTAAACATTGATCTGATTGACCATGTTTAAGCTGCAGAGGAAGAATCATTGTCAATGATCTGGAGGTGACGATGGAGTGCTCTCCTATTGAGCGTGCAGGTGACACCAAGCCAGGGTTATCAGTGGATGCCCTTGAGAACAAGGCTGCCACCACAAGAGTCCAGGCTGGGGGAAATATGCCAACAGGAGTTGTAACAAAGTCAATAGGGATAATTCCCACAGCAGGGTGCTTGAAACAAGATGATTACCGACCTGTCAGCCTCACCTCTGTGCCTGGGAAGATCATGGAGCAGATCCTTCTGGATGCCATGCTTGGGCACATGGAGGACAGGGGGATGATTCAGGACAGCCAACATGGCTT
>KZ506128.1:244575-254837 GCA_002844005.1 Limosa lapponica baueri
AAGGAATAAAAAGGTCATTATCCAGCCTGCCCCGACATACCCCACAGCCACCTCTGTGCTCACCCCCATGTCTTGGACTGTGCAGGAATGGTGCTGAGACCTCTGCAGAGGAGTGCACCAGCAGACCGGTGTGTGACCAGCGTGAGGAGCCTGCGGCAAAATCAGCTGTTAATCAAAGACGAAAACTACTTTAACACAGATTTTTGTACTGAACCCATCAATTAATTTTAACACAAGGGGCTTCGGCATGTTTACGAGCTTCATATTCTCTCTCCCTTCTGAAATCTGTGCAGGACCACCGCATCTCCCCCGGAGCCTGCCTTGTGTCTGCCACCTTGCAACTGTTCAGAGAGGGAAGAATTTAGTGCAGTCTTTCAAATATATGATGCTTCTTCCGCCAGTGCCAAACAGAATTTGACAGAAAGAGAAAATATACATGACAAATATTATTTCTACAGTGAATATGGTCCCAGACAGATTAATGGTGACAGTCTTTACAGAAACTCTGAATTTTGAATGCCTACATTTTAATCAAATTAAGATAAATAAAAACCAGACGTGGAATGGAAAGCAAATACAAAAAAGGTTTATGCAAGGCCAAACGAGATTCATTTTGAATTTGTAATTAATAGTTAGAGAAGAGATTTATCAGTGTTCCCCCAGATATATTTTCCCCCAGGAAAAGAAACCTGAATAAATTATCGTATTCTAAAGCACTGACAGATCTAGGGTTTTAACTAGCACAGGTTTCTTTTTCAATGATCAATATTTTCCAAAAGTGCTATGGTTCCAAATAGCTTAAAAGAAATTTGCTCGATTTTGACTTTCAAGTCTATTTGGCTACTTAGCCATCTCTCCTCCAGATTATTTGCCTATTTTAACAATATTCAGTAATCATAAACACAATTAGTATTTAATGTATTTAAGCACCTGAGTTTGGGGTTTTTTTTAAAGGAAGGATATCACCATGAGTCTTTTTGCAATTAATGCCTTCTTCCATCAGGACTAGAAGGGCAACTGATATTTGCATTTTCTTTATGTTCAAATTGTTATGCTTTCTGAACTAAGCCCTGAGGCTGCTCACATTAGTTTCTGAGCATCTCATTGCATGCTTTCCTTTGTTAGAAAAAGCCAATAATCTAGATGTAAAAATGGCTTTTCCTACAGTACAACAAACGTTTTACCCTTATTCCCATTGTTTGGCAACTACTCTTGACTTCTGAATGAACAAAAACCTGAGTCATGGTTGGAAGGTATGCTCAAATAACCTAAGTTTGCCCTCTGAATGGGGGCCAACACATCTGCTCCATGTGCATGTTGTTGAGGAACTTGGGGGGAAGCATTGACCCCACATAGAGTTTACTACTTCTTTACTGAAGTATGCCAACATATGGCTGGTGTTGTACAGACAGGCTGGCACAAGCTCCTTCCTGAGTGTTTTCCAATCTGTAGAGGTATAACATACTCTGAACTCTCAATATGACTACTAGTAATGGAGATATTTCTACTCACAATTCAGTCTCCCTTCTCCCTTGCTTGAAATGGAGTGTATCAGGCTCATCTTTAAATTAGGCATTATGGAATTTGGAATTTATTAAAGATTCAAGCAGAAATTTTGCTGCACTCTTGCTGAAAGACAACTGTCCTTGATTTTCATGGGAAAAAATTCCTTTCAAAGGTTGCTTGACCTTGCCAGCAGAGAAATGCAGCGAAAATGTGATATGGATGTACCTGGATTGCATGGATGCACTGCATGTGTGCAGAGAAAGGCATGATGTCCCACTAAAATTACTATTAAAGGATGTTCATTGTTGTGTCTGTACCATCAAAGAAATGGTAAAGATAGTCTCATCCCTTGGCTAGAGGAAGAAAATGGACAAAGAAAGAAAAAAAAAAGCAGAGAAGTGTTTGGTAGGAGTGTGTTGGTATCTATTTCACTGTTACACTGCTGTTTTGTGGGCACTGCGGGAAGTCTCGAGGAGGTATCTGAACAAGGAGGGGGCAGACTGGCAAATGGGAAGACAACCCTTGGTCTCTTAAGTCTGGCCCTTTTCAGGTGGCTGAAGGTCCGAATCCTTCACATCACCGTGCAAGCTGTGCAGGTATCCATTATAACCACACACAGTGTCATATGTTTTTGCTTCCCCTCAGCCCAGGGTCCGTGGCAGCTCTCCAACATCCTCTTCGTGTGTTATTGTACTGCTGCCGTCCCCCGTAGCAGAGTGTGAGGTTCTTTCTCCTTTGAAATGATTTCCCATGCCATTCCCAGACCTTGGTCGTCTTCCAAGTCCTCCCTAATCAATCTAGCATTGTAGGATGTCAGCTCTCATTTTCTTTCCTATGAGCTTATGTGACTATACATTTTATATTTGTGGCATAACAGTCTTTCTGTTCCCGACTTTTGTTCATTAGTTCCTTTCTTCCCCGAGAGGTTTTCTTCTCTTACTCTTTGGCCTCTCACTGAATCATCACCACCTCCTTCTTCCTCTGTGTAGCATAGCTGTGAGAATATTTTCAAGCAAAGGCAAATCAGCAGTGTGTATTTCCTGATGTTATTGTACTTATCGGAGGTCCTGTGCTCTGTCTTGGGAAAAGGCACGTAACAAAAGGAGCAGTTTACAGTTATACCTTAGGCTGTGCTGAAGCAAGAAAACAAAAAAAAAAAGGACATAAACTGACAATAATACAAAACTTGTCAGGCTTCTTCTGGTGAAAGGTTGACATGACTGCAGGGTCAGACTGTGCCCTAGATAAGTGAGTTCCACGAAAGCTTAAGAAAAGTCTCTGGTTTACCTTTACTTACCCTTTTCCCCCCCTTATTTCCTTCCGTCTGTCCTTATGCAAGACTGGCTTGGGGTTTTGTCACTTGGAGGGCAACGGTGAGATCAGGCCACCTCTTCCAGATGTGCTGGTGGTAGTGCCCTACGTCATCTCCCCTGTCATGCCCGAGTCCCTGTGGGACAAAAGATGATGGATGGTGAGGAGCTGCTGCCTTTCTGCTCTCCAGCACGACTGCGGGACAGGCCCTGAACCCCATGAGCCGGATTTACCTCAGGGAGAAGCTGCCCTGCTGAGCACCGAGAGGGAAAATTGCAGCGCTGGGGGGATGAGGGGTTAAAGAAAAGGGGAAAAGGTAAACCCGGACTGAGAATGACATTATTGTTCTCCCCTTCCATGCTGCTTCTGCGGGGATCACACGCCGTAATGCACAGAGAGGCGATCGCTTTCTTCTGCGTGTCTCGCTGTACTGCTGAGTGATGGAGTTAATTGGCTTTACACTGCGAGCACCTCTATTTCCAGGCTGATGCTGTAGGGCTGAGGTAGAGCATTAGGTCAGATGGGTTAATTTTTTTAGTAGGGAATCATCAGCCAGCAAGAGCTGGGTACAGCATGTTCTGGCTGTGATCCTTTTCTTCCTCTTTCTTGGCTGTGTAGGACTGGCAAAAACAAATATTTTTATTATTTTGTTTGTGTGCCCCCCCCCCCCTTTAATGTGTGTAAACAGTGGTTCTCAGGATGATGTCTCAATTGCAAAACTTGATTTTTCCAAGGGAAAAAAAAGGCTAATTTGTTAGGACTCAAACAGCATAATGGAATAATGCTCAGCTTTTCTGGAACAAATTTTATTAGCAAACGTTTTCAGTTAACACAGGAGAGAAATAATTGCACCATCAGCATGTATGGAATAATACATTCATCCCAGAGCATATGATTTTTTTTTTTAACTATTGCATTTCTTTTGATTTTGAGCCAATGTATACTTGCAGGGAATTAAGAGGAGGAAATGAGTACAAAGCAGGATGACTGGTCAATAAACACCATGGTGATAAGGTTTCATGTTCTTCTTCCTTGCTTGGCATACTGCATCACTGAACCCTGCATGATAAATTGTACCAAGGAGGACACAGTTTTCATTGTAGTCACAAGAGGACATGTATCCTAAGCAAAGCTGACATTTTGGCAGGGGGAGAGACGAGGGGAGATGTATGCCAATACGTGACGTTGTTTTGAATTAGACAGGAGTTTCCTGCTGTAATCCAAAAATAATAGCCATGAATTTTGTCCAAGAGAAAGGTAAGTCTCAGGAAACAATGCAAGGCCTTTTTCACCCCAATTCAGATTACGTACATCTTTCATGAGCAAATGTTGTCACGAAATAGTGAAAGCCATGGCAACAGCAAGCACTGTTGCTGGCGTTGCTAGTGGAAGCGGGTGGCATGCTCCCAGCATGACTCACTGTCCTCTGCGAACAAGCCAAACCAAAAGTGTCGTTCATACGTGGAGATGTGTTACCTGGGTGGGACAGACCCCATCCGAAAGCCGGCTGCATCACCCTGGCCGTCTTCTGTGCTGTCTGCATCCAGGATGGACTCTTTCGTCTCTGGTGAAACCCACCCCTTGAACTCTGCCTGCCGGTGGCATGACGTGACCGTGCCCCTTCCCTCTGCCTGGCGGCTCCCGTTAATGCATGTGGACCCTGTGTTTGGGCCATGGCCATCGTAATGGACTGCCACGCCAGAAAGAAAATGCCCCTTCAATTGTTTTGCGCTTATTTATTGCACAGTCAAAGCTATTTTTCTTTTGTACAAGATAATCTGTTTCTCCTCCTAGATAATTCCCCTTGTTTTTCCCACTGGCAGCTGGTTCTTTTCGTTGTCGCCCTGGTTTTTGCCAGAGCAGCACAGGGAGGACATTAGAGGCAGCCCCTTGCTTGTGTGAGACAATGTGCTAGATCCCATCATCAAGGAAAGATGGAGCTGCAAGAAACAGGCACCCGTGGGAGCAATGAGGAGATCTGAGGGGCTCCCTGGTGTGCTGAGAACAAGCAGTCTCAGGGTGCTCAAGAAGTGCAGAGACCTTGGTCTGGTGCGCCCTTGGTCCATGGGGCAGGGATGGAGGACAGCAACAGCTCCTGCCCATACTCCTGGATAAAGCAGGACTATCAAAGAGGGGTGGCATTGCACTCAAGGGCGTCCACCCAAAAGCCAAGACATTGGCACTTGCTATTTCCTACTCATATATGTCCATGGATATCACATATGCATACATTTATATACAAATGTACACTGGGTGTGTCCTCTCTCACCCTTTTTCCTCCTCCCACAGCTGGTTTTTTTGTCCCTAACACCACTTCTTGCAGTCTTGTGAGTGGGTGTATCTGCCTCTTATGGAGTCCTCTGACCACGTGGAGCACTAAGATCCTCTCCTCACAGGAGAACTGGATTTCATATGGTGTTTCAGGTAGTGGGAAAGCAGTATCTCCAGGCCCTGTAGATCTATTTGGGTTTCTTGAAGCGGGGGTTGCAGAATAGCCCAAGAAGTTATCTGTAAGAATAAAGGGTTTTTCAGCTCCTCACAAGTGGAAAAAAAAATATCCAAAAAATCTAACCCTTTCATGGCATATCCAATGTTCATGTTACTGTCGTTCTTGTTAAAAAATCAACTCATTCTTTGTAAATAGTTGAGCATATGCATCACTGTCTGGAAATCTGTCTGAAAGCATTATATGATCTCTTCAAGTGAATCCATTATTTTCTTCTTCCTTTTTTTTTTTTTAAGTTGCTGCTCTCCCATCTGCTTCCTTAAGTAAAACTGACAGAAGTTTCATTTTTGTTCACAAGTGAGGTCACGGTTCCTTGCAGACTCACATGTGTGACAGTGATTTCTGGGAATGTCCCCTTTCTAGAGAGCATGGCTTTTTGTCCAGGGAAAAAAATTAGAAGTTTTGCTTGAAAAAGGATGGTAAATCTTAAAGTGGCACAAGCTGTCATACGAAAAAGTGAGTTTATAAGCTAAAGGTGTAATGAAGTAAATGTTTCTCCATATCTGAATGAGATAAGCATTGGTCCTTCATCTTCGTGTGATGGCATATCAACTGTTTTAGAAACTTTTCTCCTAATAGTCCGTATTCAGACACTACTTTCTGCTGAAAAGCTCTTGATCCAGATCATAGGGTTCTTGGCTTTTCTCATCAGGAATGTCTTTCATTTATTGGTTTGGTTTCTTGAGGGGAAGTTCATGTCTTTAATGAAATGCTGGATGCTTCTACAGTTATATATATCAGCATCTCAGCTTGTTGTGGAACTGGGACCTGTGTGATCTGTTTGAGACAGCATAATGCTCTGTAGAGAGATCGTGTGGCTGCAGTCCATGTATTTTGTCATGAATACCAGAGGTCTAATACATTAAGTATTACGTTTCACAAGGTTAAATAACCTTTTAAGATAGCCAGCTTTAAGAATCCAAAATATATCAAAGTTGTGTAATGGAAAGGACACAAGCACAAGCCCCTATTTCTCACTTGCTTTCTAGTCCATGTGGAATAATGTATTAATAGTTGTTGTAGTGTGAAGATATCTGGTTCAGCAGATTTTGATCATAAGACCTTGAATTTCAATTAGGATGTTATGCCTCAACAAGCGTCAGGTCTGAGGCATTCAGAATATTAATATCTACTTCCCAAATATTCTATTGGAAAAACTCCACATTTATCACAATAAAAATGAGAGATGCATTAAGCGAGAGGAAAAAAAAAATAATTTGCAAGTGAACGCTAGTTTTGTGTGTAATTTATTCATCCTTCATGATGTGACCATTATCTAAGAACTGTATCTGCAAGCTTGACATTATTAATACAAATAGTATTTCAATAAAATCTTTTAATCGACCCTAGTCTTTCCCTTATGGCTCATTTATAATCCTGGTGGTGACTAAACAGTCTAGATACTTAACTCTTATCTGTTGCATCCTGCACATTGGAAACCTCACAGACACTCTAGTTGTAGGAGTGATCTAGCTTTAATATTTTTATTTGTGTTCATTATGACACAAGTGGTAGGGCCAGTTGTATGTATTCCCAAACTACATTGAATATGACGTCCCTGTGCCTTCTGGGCCTGTTTCAATACAACTCTGTTGTTTGCAAACAAGATCTCTTAGAAACAATGGTCTTCGTTCCCTCTTTAATTTACATTCTTCTTTTCTGGACTAGTAAGTGTTAACACATGTGGTGAAGGAAGGAGTGTAATGCAATGAAGTAATGTACCATAACCGTGCATGCCAGTAGACTGGACAGATGTTCCCAAAGATAACTGCAGTTTAAAATATAAGTAAGTTCTCCCTCTGTGGTGGGCACTCAAGGAAATGAGAATAATCTTAAATACCGTATTTTTTTTGTATTCTTATGACATTTTTTAAAAAAATATTTTTGTGTTAGTATCAGCAGTTTTTCTTTTCATCTCATTATCAGACTAGAATTATTTGTATCCATGGGTCCCTAGACTTACATGTCACAGCAGGGACCCCTGGAATATTCTGCAGTGGGAGTCTGGCGTTTCAGCTGGGGTTCTTCAGGTACTATAATGAAGTAGGAGGGACTGTTGCAGTATATGCATGTATATGTACGTATATGTATATTTAGATCTTTTTTTTTGCTTGATAAAAATAAATCAAAACAGGATAATAAGGAAAAAATTGAAATAATAATTATGACATCTGATTAAAATGGCATTTTAAAGGAAGATTAAGCTCAGGATTTATCAAATTTACCTTAAGGACTTGCTTAAAGGACCACAAACACTCTGTTTATCATGGAGATTTTGGTGCTTTTTTGAGGGAAGCTGTCGCTGTTACTAAAAGGCTATTCCTAATGCCTTCTCCTTGCTTTAAGTAGACCTCTTTGTGCTGAGGGACAATGATCTATATACCTAGAACTTAAAGCGAACAGGTTTTATGATAGTGAAAATGCACTTTTCTGTTGGCTGATACGTATGTAGAGCCTAAAGAGCTGCATTTACAAAGGTTGTGTTTCTACAGCCTTAGTAATTACCACAATTTTTAGCATAGAAATAATTTAGGGGCTGCTAGATCATTATTTCAGCAGACTTTAGGACTGTACTCCATGATGTTTGTAGACTTCCAGTGACATGTCTACAAATTTAGCTAAAGTGTATTACCAAGAAAAAGAGAAAAAATAATGTTATTGAAAAGATCCCACCACTACTTTGTGGAATTCATGAGAAAAAAAGGCATAATATAATTAATTTGTCAATTGAACACACTATTGTTTGCTGTTTGGATGGCTTAGGTCATTATAAGCTGCACACTCTGGCAGAAATTTTGAAAAATGTTTTGAAAGTTTGATTTTCATATGATTTTGAGAAATGAGTGACAATGGGGTCTGTACAGCTTCTCCTGATATGGATAGCCCTGACTTCAGTGAGTTATCTCATGTTGATGTATCAATATTCACATAAAGTATATTTCATGAGCTGAGCAGCAGAATTCAGGCCATGGCGAAAACTGACGTAACTCTCATTTTCTGTTGCGCCTGACAGTTTGGCCTATTGCTTTCCCAACATTTTTAAAAGAGCAAAATAAGATTTTTTTTTGTTGTTGTTGTATCTTAGTTACAAAAGTCAGGGTTTCAGCCAGGGCACAGCATGGATTAGATTGAGTGACACTAGTTTCTTTACCAAAAGGTTGAAAATAAAGACAATGAGGGCTGAAGGGGGCTTTCTTAGTGACGCTTTCCCTCTAGGCAACCACAGTCTCTAACCGGAACTAAACCAGCTAATTGGAATGCTTTCTTTGAAACATTGATCGATTCCCAGATAGTCTAATGAACTGCTAAAGCATCACAGGCTGGAATAAATTGTTATTAAAATCTTTCTGTTCCTAAACCAGAAAAAAAAAAGAACATTTAAAAGTATAAAACATGTAAGTCTCATATAAAGCTTAGCAAAATATATCCTAAAAAATGTTACTACTCACAATAAGATATATTTTAATTGCCATTTGACTTGAAGACCAGCAAAAATATTATGGTTTCACTGTCACATGTCTACAGAGTCTGTGCACAATTCATTAATTTTTGTTCAAGAGTTTGTAACTTCATACTGGAAAAAAACCACCACCAAACCTCTTGCTGATTCATCTTAGGGTATTTATTTTATTAATGCTTAAATATTCCCTTTCTGTTTCAATCATAGTATAATAATATGGCAGTAATTCAAAGGAAAATTAAATTACCGATTATGTTGCAAATAAAATATCAACTGTTTTTATGTGCAGCCTGTTCGGATTGAATTTAGTTTTGGGAGGCTTAATGCCACAACATACAATTAAGAAAGGAAAAAGACAATAGGAGATGAGTTAACGAAAGTGTTTGAACAATTGTAGGAGAAAATGATTTCTGAAAGTTATATTTCATACTAAGAGTGACAGGGAAGAACAGGAATACGTCGTGGGAGTATAAGCTTGTGTTGCTACTTGGTGAAATGATTACATGGAAAGATGTTCAGATGGTGCATACAGTGATGGGTACACTGTTTAGTCCCTTGGAAATGAGCTAAGATGGAAAAAAAAGTACACTTAGAAAAAATTTCTTTATCTGTTCTTTTCTCTTAAAAGCAACGCTTGTGATAACTGTTGTTAGTTTTTGGCAATGTTTGTAATTTATTTTTTCGATGGATAGCCCAAAATAATTTCCTGTCCATCAGAAGAAATTCACATGGTTTATTGGGGGCTGATATAATCTGTATTTGCTGAGTATTCACTCAATTAGAGTGCCTGCTGAAAATAAAGGACTCTACCAAGCAGAAATCAGAATGAGTTCATCCCAGGTTGGGTAAGACATGAATGTGCCCCAGAAGAGGCTGAAGAAGAGGTTTTGTCTCAACCAGATCCATCCCTGCACTGAAAACAGGAGAGTGGATGTGATTCCAAAGTTTACCAGAACTCATTTAAAGCTTTATTTTGGGTTTTAAAGTAACGTGATGTTTGCCACTCAGTTTGCAGCCTGCTGCCAATGGTTGAAAGAATGGCAGTGCGAAGAGTATGAGGGATCCATGGCTCCAGGCTCAGCGATGGTGACACCTGTGCTGTTATGCACTCAGAGAAAAAAATCCTTGTTATATTTGCAGGGGTTAGTTCTTTGCAGACTTTAACTTTGTATTTCTCACTCCTTCTCATTCACAAGTACAGCAGAGAGAAGGATTTTCCCCAAATGCATTCAGTAGCTCCAGGATGAGGGCTATTTTGGGGAACTAGTGAAACTCTCCTGGAAGCAGAAAGCTCATGTGTGTGAGGATGGGCTGCAGGTTGCCTTTGTCTGCAGCAAAGGGGGAGATACAGAGGGCTGGAGATTAGAGAATATCCTCACTCCTTTTCCATTGAACGAAAAACCAGAAACTCAGAGACAGATGGTCCACTTGTCCCCAAGTAACTCAAGGGTATGCTGCCTTCAGGAAACCATTTCTGTG
>KZ506128.1:257495-271460 GCA_002844005.1 Limosa lapponica baueri
TCTTTCTTTCTTTCTTTCTTTCTTTCTTTCTTTCTTTCTTTCTTTCTTTCTTTCTTTCTTTCTTTCTTTCTTTTTCTTTCTTTCCTTCTTTCTCTCTCTCTCTCTTTTTTTTAAGGAGAGAAGGCCTGTGGCTCTTGCATAAAAAAATGCTTGTAGGACTGCACTCCTCTATTTGCATTCTCATTTATTCAGGCTATGTGTCCAGACTGACAGCTGGCAAGGGCAAAATGCAAGGCACAGCGCTTTCTCAGGGACTGGCCCACGAATGTGGAATGAATCAAGGGCCTTAATAATATCCAACACGTTCTCTTGTAAGTGTTAGAGCTGTAACCTTGACTTTCCCCTTTCTAAGAGAAACACTGCACCTCACACACTATTTCCTGGGGACAGAATGAGGAAAACTAGAACAGGAGGGATGATGCTTCTGTTGTTTAAAGCATAACCAAGCTTGCTCCAGGTGCTGTAGTAATGAGAGCAGGAAGACAATGTATTTAGAATAGACTAGAACAGAAAACACAGATATAACTTTCCAACCTGCCCAATATTAGAAGAAGAAATATCTTATTTAAAGTTTAAATGCAGATGATAGCAACCCTCATCCATCATCTCACTGAAACCTGTACTAAATTAGGCTTTACTGTAGCAGGCTTCTGAATTTGCCTAAATAGACAGTTAATGTAGATTGTAATATTATCTAGGGATATCCTGTATTTAATTTTCTTCTGAGTTCTTCTAGGTACTTATAATTTTTTTTTTACTTTTTGAGGATGAATTAGACTATTGAAACCTATTATCATAATACTTTTGTTTACCTTTTCTCCTGAAATCCTTCAGAAACATATCAATAATATAGATGAGAATCAAAGTCATGAGATGGTGGGAAAGGTCTTTTAATCTGGCATTGAGTTTCAGATGGCCACGACACTTCTCTTAGCGTTCCATATTACATCTATTTTAAATGCAGTACACATGCAGAAGCAATGAATGAAAGACTGTTTTAAATGGATTCATGAAAAACAAATGACTTTGGGGGAAAGCAAGAAACCCCTCAGTAACTTACCATGCATCAGAAGAAATAAATCCAGATAAAATCTTCCTGCTATGGTTATTATGGTCTTTATTGATTTATTTATTTTATTTCAATAAATCATAAATTATGATTACTTTACAAAAATAAAGGAACAGGTCAAACAAATGAAAAATGTAAACCACAGAATGATGTGTACTAGTGAGCGTTAGTATTTGCTTAGGGACTCATAGCCCATTTATCAAGCCTGATCAATTTACTGGTCCTAGAATCCACCCCTGCGTTCTACGGTTTCTTTTCAGTATATGTAGAAAACTGAAAAGAAACCCCCACATGACTGTGCTCACCCCTAAACTTGTTATTGAACTGGATGTGGAGATAGGTCTGCTAGAAAAGGTCAAACTAGTCATTTTCAGCATGCTCTAGCAAGTTCTGCTCATCAAAAGGGGAAAATTATGGAATTAGTGGTCTTTTCCACTGCAAATCAGGAATGCAATTTTAAACAGTAAGTGAAAAATGGCCAGACTGGGTCAGATGAAAAGTCCGTCTGCTTTAGGATCCTGTCTCTGAGCTTAGCCAGTAAGTGAAGAGAGGTTTTAAAAAAGATGTGACACTTTTGCAAGTAGTCAATAACCTAATGAAGGGTTCTCTTTGATTCTCTGTTCCTTTTCTAGAAACTCCTGCCATTCCATTTGCCTTCTGACTCCCGCTAGACATTGATGTCCTATAAAAACCATCCTCAGTGATCCCATAATCACTTATTTTTCTTCTGTTAGAAATGTACATTATTTCATAGTTATTCAAACTTAATTTCTCTACTCTTTTATCACTTAGTTTCTCAGTATCTTAAGAATCACTTGTGACTCTCTTGGGGCTGTTTTAATCGACCTGACTACTTTGATATCAGCTGACAACAGTTGTAGTCAATACTTTTTCCAAATCACTTATGAATATTGGTAATAAATGAACTAAATATTTCCTTCAATTTTATATAATGTGTATGTATTAATTTACATTAATAATTTAATCTTTTATTTTATAAATAATTAATATTTATCAAAAGCAGAACTATAAATGGAAAAGTCTGGATTCTGTATAACAAATATCAACAGTGTTTGAGAATGTTCTTCTGAAAAATGCATAAAACATAGTATTCTTTTCTTGCATTGTTCACAGCAGGGATGCTTTATCAAAGTGTTATGTACCATTTTAAGGTATACCAGAGGTGGCAGTTAGGAAATGGTATTTTCATAGGGTTTTATAATTGACTGTGGCTTTTCATGAATCAGTTATTTTGATAAATACACACATATATGAGTGTTTGTGATTGTTCATCAGAATGGTTGTTGAAATCCTTTTTCCAAGAATATAAAGAGACTGTGCCTTATAGAGGAAATTGCATTTCATATGGTGACAAAACAAGAAAATAAAGAGGGCTCAATGACTCTTTCATGGCATTGTCCTTCATTTGTAGGGCAACATCACTAAATTGCATGACCGAGTTATTGAAGGACTGGCCTAATTCTGTACATTTGTGAATTGCTGCCTGAGAGGTTGGCTGCAGGTGACCATTGAAAGCATAGAATCTAATTGTGAAGGACTAATAAAACCTGGCGTACGCTGCAAGAGGCTTCCTCTCCGCAGCTTCTAAAATTGGCTTTTATTGTCTAGGCCTGTAACTGGTGAGAAAAAGTGATCGGGAAAAGAGAATAATTAATCCTTTCATCCTCCAGAATCCTGGTTGGTTTTGAAAGTAAGAATGTGAAAGTTTCCCGTTGTTATTATTGCCACTACTATTACTTACAATAAGCAGTGACAGTATATCCTTCCACAAAAAATGAGGAAAGGAAGCACTCACGATCCCAAGAACTGCAGTGATGCCTTTTTCCCTCAGTTTGAGATAACCTTATTCTCATCCATTGCCCCAATTTCAGTAGAGCTTTTCATAAGGTTATATTCTCCTCATTGTCTGCAAGGATTTCAAAGTCTGGCCTTCACTTTGCCTGATGATGTTGGGTAACCTCATGTACTTAGCAACTGAGAAAATTTCTGATGCAATCAAGATAATCTGATGCACTTTTCTCAGTTATGCTTGTTATTAATTTTTCTTTAATACTATAACATTAAATGAATATACAGTTTATTTCAATACTATTGTCCCTACTGTGAGAGACTAGACTCCAAAGTAGGCAAATGTAGGATATGGAAACAGACATGGGAATGGGTAAGGCAGAATAGAAGACAAAGTCGTCATCATTTAACAAATTAATCATAAGGCACTCTTCAGATTTTTCAACATTTTGAGTGGTACAGGCTGGAAAAATTGAGGTTGTTACAGTCTTTTGTCCATATATTTGTGCACAGGGAACTGCAGCTCTGCAAAATGACACTAATTAGTTGAAGATTGTTAAGGAGAAAGAGCTTCCCATCCACTAGGGAAAGGCATAGCACAGCAGCCTGAGCATTGCCAAGACCCAGCACACTGCTGCTCAGTAGTACTGATGAGTTTTATTAGTTTACAGTATCTAGCTGTGTTTTTATGGTTTGTGAAATGAATGAATAGTATTTAAACTGCACTTTAGCATAACAAGATACCACTGTTCTTCTAGTTTGCTTTCCAGGGAAAATTTTTCAGATGTTCCCCAGTAAGAAGTTTTGTTTGTTTTCTGTGGGCTACATCCCAGTTTCTTGGACAGTGCTTCTTATCACTACTATAGAAGAAGTGTAATAAATGGGGTCATTCACATTATTGTTAGTGATGGACAACAGTCAAAACCTCCAGAGGTTTGGATCAGCTTGGACAAGCACTGATAAATCTGGGCTTTCTAAACTCCAGGAGGCTCCTTTGACCATCTCTTTAACACTCCACTTTATTGTAAGCTTCTAGCAAGAAGCTTTCAAAGTCTGTTTGTTTTTATACTCTTTGCCTCACTGGTCTCAACTTGTTTTCACTCTATGGCAGATAGATTTGGGTTTCAATTGTGGGGCACTGGTGCAAGGCAGCTCTGTTTCAGATCCATGAATCTCAGTGTTTACACAGTTACAAAACAATTACTCAGCCTTAAGGCTCCAATACATGTTGATGGAAAGGGTAGTTAGAAAACAATGATGAAAACCTGGCTTTGCTTTCTTAAAATGGTTACTTGGAATAGCATGGGAAAAGTTAACTTCTTGTCTTCAGGGTACCATGAAAGCTTTGTACAGTAGATTACATCCCTTTTTCCTCCCAGCTGTGTGGACACTTTTACCTCTTTTTTAGCCCACTTTGTCTGACTTAGAACAGAATGCTGTTCTTTCTGATTTGATCTTTCTGACTGCAAAATCACTACACCTATCCTAAGGACCATCCTAATGACCTCATTTCAGAGTTTGCCTGAGTCAAAAGAAGGTGAGATGCAGACAACTCCCTCTCTTAACATGTTATTTAAGGAGCTTTGGATTTTTGTGAGGATGGAAAACTTCCACTCGTTTATGTATTCAGCAGATTTCAGAGCATGGTCCCCACTGACTTTAGGAAGAAATTTCTTGTAGATGTCAGAAATTTGACTCATACCATTTCTTCATTTGGAAGGCATCACACAGTGTAACTATTAATAATTACCACTCAGATTCCTGACTATATTTTTGTCATTGGAATGTTGGACCTAGAAATAGCAACACAGGCACACATGCATACATACTAGGCTCCCAAAGAAAACATTTTCAGAAGAAAGCAATATCTATAAAATTTGAAGTGGTAATCCATTGAGTATAGATGATGAAGTGAATAATTACCAGGCTTCTACTGAATATTCTAGTTTGTAGATTATCAAATCTGTTGTCATTGTCAAGATTTTCCTGTCACCACAGTGGAGAATCTAAAATTCTAAACCAAATAAAAGTTAATATGTCATTAAAATTACCTGCATTTCCTCTATTTTCCCACTTAGCTTTACTTGTTTGCTAAATCCTTTAGAAGTGGAAAGGTGTTTACATTTGAAATATATACTCCATCCAGCCTAAATGTCTGGCAAAACTTCCTTTATGAATACAAAACAAAACAAATAAAAAACCCTTACTGTTTAAAATATCTCCATAAAATAAAACACTTACCAAAATATTTCTGTTATCAGTCATGGATTAATATCTGATTAAGGTCCAAAATAATTTCTATTTTCAGAAACAAAAAGGGACTGTTTTCAACAGACTTTTCCCTGCAATGTGTTCTTCCTTTTCTTGTTGCAAAAATTTTGACATTTACTGGTGCTTAATAAGGCACAGAGTGGATACACTGATTTATTCAGCATTGTCCTCCGGGATATATGCTTTCAAATCACTGGCTAAAAGGAAAACAAAGAAAGCATAAATTATACTCCAGAAAAGTGCAATAGCTTTGCAAACCACCAGAATGCAATTTTAGGTTTGCATGTGACCTAAGAACCAGGTAGTCCTGAGTGATGCTGCTTCTAGTAATAACCTACTGCCGCCTTTTGGAAACCATCTAGGTAAGTATGTTCAGCAGCAATTCCACCTGTGCATAACATAGCAGTTGTTTGCAAACAGGTCTTTGGCCACTAAGAGCTAATCCACCCTGCCCACTTATTGCACCGCTGGGATGTTGTTCCTGTAAACCCTCGTAGGGTGTGCAAGGGGAACCACAAACCTAAAACAACCCCAGCTCCTTTTCCCGCAGGGCCAGGAAGGATGGGTGGAGGTCTGCAGGGTCCATCACCTGATGGCAGGCCAGCCTGAGCTTGTCTTCCACCAACCTCACCTTGTAGCTTTTTATCTTGTTCTTTCAGAGCGCTGAAGCAGCCGCAGAGTGCCAAGGGTTTCTTTCTTCTCACTGCAGAAAGTCCCTTCCATAATTTAATCTTGCACATGAGTACACTTATTTAAGGCTTCAGCTCAGAGCAGTTGGAGCTTATTGGTGCTGTATATTCTGATACAAAGGGGAATGTCTGGTCCCAGGACAAGACCCCCAAATGTGCACAGGCCACGGTTCCACGTCAAGGGTCTTGGCTCTCTCGGCCTCTCATCTTCACCGCAGCAACTGGCGGCACTCCTTGTACACTGCATCACGATGAGTGCCTCACGGGGGGCCGAGCAGCTGGAGGAGAGGAAATCTTAACAAAGATCACCTCAAATTGCCATAAAAATGCAGGAACAGAAGCAGAGAACACCTAAGACACTCTCTGAGAGGTGTTCCTCACCACTGCAATCTCTTGAGCTACCACACCCTATTTTTGTGATTAGTAGGGAAGAACTAACTAATTAGGCATGGGCATAGGCTCTATTGCACTTATTAGTCACAAGTTTATACAAACCTTCTGGGGAGGCAGCTGCTTACTGTTTTAGGTTGCTCTTATTTGGCTCTTTTCTGTGTGAAAAGCACGAGATGGAGGGCAGACTCATCATCTTGTTCTTCTGGGATCACTTTAATTGCAAGCACTCCTGAGTTCAGAAGCAGAGACTGAGAACAGGAAATTGTAGCAGGACTGGCAGAAGGAGACACGGCCACATTCTGGCACCTTGTCTATACATATGTGCTGGAGAAACACATACCTTTGAAGATGAACTCCATGTGCTATTTTAGAATGTTTATACATGAAAAACCAGTTTCAACACTGGCTTTGGTACCTCTCAAATAAATGAGACAAGAAAGTAAAACACTACTGTTTCACAAGCTAGCTAATCTGATCCTGATTCTAGGCACTGCAATATATTTATAATACTTCACAACATATGGTGTCTAGAGGAAACGTTACCTTCTTTCAGCAGTCTGGCAAATGTGTTTTGAGATAGTCTAATGACAGGAGTGATTCAAGGGGTTTCACTGATTTGCTCTGGCACAGGGGTAATCTGGACACAAGTGCTTTTAAATGGCATTTTCAAAACTTTCCATGAGATAATGGTGGTTCTTACAGGATTTACTTCAAAGCAAAACAGATATCTTGATCCTCTCTTACACATCTAAAGGCAACACACCTTTGAGTCAGACATTACGTTCTTCACTCTGCACTCTGTGCATCAGAGTTAGGCAGAATAATTTATCTTTCTAATGAAAAGAAGTGATGGAAATTGTAAAGGTTTTGAAAAAAATGTGTTGTGCTTGTATCTAAACAGGTGTAATTTATTGATCCCCCATGTGTTGGCTGCCACGGGAAAAGACAGTGTAACAGCACATGAGAACAATCATCAGACATAGGTGGGTTAAATACTGTTGTCATCTGACTTAGCTGAATTCATATAAAGGCATTTTGGTTGGTAGCTTCCAACAGCTGGGCCCATTATAATTAGAATTTGTGAGCACTGTTGGTGGTGCATTGTCTATTTTTATGCCCCTGGTTTTCTTGCTGGAATGTCTGAAAGGTGTTAGCATGTTGTACTGCTCCGTCACCGCCTTGTGAAGGTGAGGCGTTGATGGATCATAAGCTGGGTGCCAGTCTTAGAATAGGAATCATATGGTTTGGGATGCCTGAGACCACTGCTGGGAAAAATAGAGAGATGAGATGATCATGGACCACTTGGGATAGGAAAAGTAAGGAAAGGACCATTAACAGGAAATATTTTAAGCCTGCTAATTGCTTGGCGATCCACAGCAGACTTCCGTTTGATTACATATTTGGACTGCTTCAAGGCAAATAGTGTTTGGTATCTTTGGCAGTAGACCTCCATTGATGATCTAATGTGCAAAGTGTTGGTTTATTACCGCACATGCTTTACATTTTCACCAAAAATGAAATCAACTGGGAATGGTGAGGATGGGATTTGAGGTCCTGTGGAACTGAGCTCCTCTGTAGAGGCAATAGAGACAGACAGCATTGGCCAAGAAGGCCAGATATGCTGTGGTTCTGAAAAGCATGCTGGGTGCCAGGGAGAGCAGACTTGGAGTCATCTCTGTTGGTGTGTTCTTTAAAAGTAGTGTAACATCTACATGTCTTTCTTTTAGAGTTACATCAAAAGTTGATGTAGTTTGCGGGTAAAACAGTAGATGAATCCAGGTATGTCCCCCTTTAGTTATATGACCTTTTGGAAGTGCCTTTGGAGTTTCTCAGCCTGAGACCCAAATTGGGTGGTGTTGTAGCACACGGCATATGTTGTTGTGGAACACAACTACAAACAGTGCTGGACAAGTGCTCCTGGTTACTGAGTCCCTGATAGGACAGGGATTGTGTTTTGCATAAACCCAGAATTATATGGAGGCTTGGCCTTCAGTATTCCTGTCCCAGATTTCTTCTAGGACCCCACTCTTCTGAAGGAAAGTGTTTCCAACTCACTGTATATTTTAGACAAACTTTGTCAGAGACAAAACAGAAAGCCTTTGTTCAAATTAGCTATAAAAGATTTTAAATTAATTCTATAGACTAAAGATTATTAAGGTATGAAGTGCTTAGACTAGTACATACTAGTACTTAATATGTACTAGAAAAGGGACAAGTAAAAACCCAGCAAAAATAAGGAGCTTTTATAAATCAGAAAGCTGTCCTGAAGCTCAGATACTAAATCTTTGTCAAAAGTCATTGCAGAGATCATAACAAGAAAGCATGGATTAAACGCTCTTTTTCTTGAAACAATCAGCCCTCTTCACTTCATTAAATAATTATTAAGGATAATACTGTAGCATCATGAAGGGGCTTTCTTTAAGATGTCAATGGATAATTCAATATGCAATCTCCGTCCTCCTGTGTTTACGTATTACCTTGCCAAGAGGTTATTGGAAAAGTGCCTGCTATTGTTTCTTAACATCAGTTATTAAATATGTTGCATAGATTTTTCTTTGTTGGAAGAAGTTCACTTATTGAAAATGAAATATTGCTTTGAAACCCAGAAGAGGTAAGATGCAAAAAATTGGTTGCTTAGACACAGAATGCACCATTTTTTCCCTTTCCTATTTGTTCTTCTATTTATTAATAAAGCAAATAAATCCATCAAATCCAAAACAAAGCTAATTAGTTTGCAGAGAACAAATTAATTTAAAGACATTGACTACTGATGCTTTCCCCACCCCACCTTGGCCAGTAATATAGTGTGTGTTAGGTCCTCTATCACCACACTTAATTGTTTATACTAGAAAGTCAACCTTCCTTGCTGGCATGGATAATCTTGCCAAGTGGAATTATTAGGTCTGGTCTGCTGCCAGAGTTTACTCCCAGACTTCATTATTTAACCGTTTCTTTGTATAGAGCTAAGTTGTCATTGAAGTTGGCACAAATTACTATGCTACTTTTGTGCATACATTCAGCAGAGCTGTGGGAACAAAATGAAGGATCTTGCATACACACAGAGATATTACAATAAGAGGCCTCATTTCCTCTTCCAATAAGTTAACAGTGTGTGGAAAGAGAAGCATGGAAAACCATGTGTGAAGAGCACAAAGAACTCAGAACTCATTTTGAGAAAATGTGGATTTTACATTAATTTTCTGAATTGCCTGCAAATAGTTCCTGACAAGGTAGCGCTCTGTCCCTTGAGACCTTGCTGCTGGACTGGTCCCCATTGCCTACGCAGTGTGATGTATGCAGACAGATAAAACAATGTCAGGCTGTCTCGATTGCGTAAAAGAAGTTGCCCTTTGAAGAACCCAGAGGTCTACAGCACACAGTCAAAACATTATCCTGGTGATGTTGATGCACTGCAGAAATCTCATAAAACTGCCATGTTGAGCCATGCTCTGTTTTGTGGTCTTCACTGTAAAGGTTATGCAAGTGCTGGAGGGCACATGGCTTATCACCATATTGAGTAAAGGAAAGCTGCTATAATCTCAGAGGAATCCTTTATAGTTTTAAATTGGTAGAAAGGATGAAAAAATTGATAGAAGGAATGTATCAGTCACCAGATGAATTTGAGCAAATGATTGCTCATTAAGAACACAGAGACCTACCAGATGCATCGTAGAGGTGGATGTACAGAATACAGCAGGAGCATGATTTCTCCTTCCTTTCCCAAGCTCCACTGGGATTTCAAAAACTCAGAGCACAAAAGTTCACCTGAAATACAGAAAGAAAAGAACAATCTTTTCCCCACTCCCTGCATCCTTACATCATCATCTTCTCTGTTATTTTCTTATCACTCTTCCTTAAATAACCCTCATAAAATAAAATCTTCCATTGCTCAATGGAAGGTTTAGTAAAAGCAGTCCCATGAGCTGAGAGTATGTCCTACGGCCACTGCTGATGCTGAGCTCCTCTTCTTGGGCTTTCAAAGCCTCATTGTGGGCTTCATGTTTCTGAAGAGATTATTTCAGTGACACGAGGAAAAAAACATCTTTAAATTTAGTTCTGTCTCTCAAGGAAATAAGGGGACCATTTTAAGCTCTTTCTTGTACTGGAGTTTCTGAATATAAAAGGAACATTTCTATTTTTTTATAGAAACAAGTAGGAATGGCTGAGAAAGACAGACAGGGACTGAATGCAGCAACGGGAGCCAGGAATTCCTGCTTTCTCCGTCTGGCTCTGATCTCTGGGGTCTTTAGTGCATGGCTTGGTTCTCGTCTTTCGGTGCCCCTCCCTTTAAAACAACAATTTTAGATTTAAGTAAAAGCCATGCAAGGCAAATCATTAGCTGATGAGGAACAATTCATTAGCAGCTTCTTGGAAGGTGGCGTTATAATCACATTGTAGGACGGTTGATTTACCTCACCGCAAGAAAGGCAGTTACAGATCATAACTTCTGCATTTCGCTTGCCAGGATTGCAAGCCTCTGGGTCCGAGAAGAGCTGTGTGGTGATCTGAAGGCTGGTAAGACAAGCGCAAGAACTTGTGCAAGCATCGGGGATTCATAAGTATGACAGAAGAATAAAGAAGTAAGTCACTGCTGCTGAATTCCCTTTTGTGAATCACTAGAGCTACTCAGAAGAGGAACAATTGGAGGCTGAAGATTTCCTCAGACATCATTGTTTGGGGTCATTCGCAGAGGGGAAAAAGCCGATCTCTTATGAATGCTCACTCTATTTACATCCCGTAGGTGCTCTGGGGCAAATATTTAAATTATAAACAAGGATTTTGACCACAAAATACACATTTTAAAAATACATGATAACTTATGACAGACTGTGTTTTTCACCCAGCATAATGTGACATTGTAGTTGGAGCCCTTGGGACTGTGGAGCAATTCAACCTCAGGTTGTGTGGAAAGGGTGAAGGAGATGGAAGCTGAAAGATGTCGCTCTCAGAGCTCTTAAGTAGATAGCAAAATGAACCACCACTTATCCTTGAAGCAATTCAACCTACCACAGTCTTTCTTCACAGCTGGCTGCCCCCATCACACTTTCAGCAGGCGATAAACATTATTATGTGCCATTGTTCAATTTCTGCAGAAAGCTCCATCTGAGAAAAAGTTTATTTTAGAAAGTTTCTTAAGATATCTTTTCACCTTGCTTCATTTATTCTTCTCATACCACCTCTTTTCCTTCCCTCTGCCTCCTTCTCTCCCTTTCTAACTCTGATCTAACTTAGAAAACTCTGAATTTCCCAATATCAGGATTTTATTAGCTTTTCTTCTTTTCTTCCCAGTCTTCCCACCACAGCTCTTTTATACCCATCTCTGACAGTGTGAGATATCTCCAAGTGTTCAGGATCAGACAGCAACAAGACAGCAAAGGGCCATGCCACATGCACCATCCTCATCTCACCCATGAAGGGGAGCAAGTGTGCAACCACAGCTCTATGCCATTCCCAGAAAGGTTTGGCATGTTACAAAACACAAAGAGTTCGACAGGTAGCAAGGCAGACAGGGTATCTTATCTTTGCAAGTCTTATCCAGGATCCTTACTTGTGGATGGAGCCTGGAGAAAGCACCTCATGTCCTGCCACCAGATGGCAGCCACTGTTGGTGGAGGAGAAGTTGATTTCCTCTGCTCTCTCTTGTCATTAATCTCTTCTGGAAGTTGTGGTTACAGCTTGCTGCTGTAGCTGCTGCTATCTCACTTGTGATCTTTGGTGAACCCAGGAAAAATGACGGCTGTTTCTTCAATGAGTTTTCCTACCATCAAAGGAGCCTAGGAATCTGTTCCCAATTGTGGACTGGAAGAGGCTGTGCTCGACAACTTCGCCACTCCCAGTTTTTTTCTCCCTTTTAGAAGAGGGAGGTATCAAATAACTTTCCATTTTAAACCATCAGGAAAATTACATATCCTCTACTTCAAGCACATGACCTTGAAAATCATAGGGCAGGAGGCCTCAGAAACTGCTCTTGCCATTGCCTAAATGTGATTACTCCCTGCCTGATTCGACAGTGCTGTCACAGTTTTGGAGCTGTTGTGCGTGGCGCACAGGGTCACAGCACCCCAACAGTCCTGCAACCAAAGACCTTCAACTAAAAGCCCCAGGGCTCTACATTCCAGTTTGGGTGAAGTTGTTCTGAGGTGCAGCCAGGCAAACAAAGGCACACACTAAATAATTTGAATCTGGAATATTTCAGTGTTTCTGTGTGTCCACATTTAGGCAAGCCATGGCCTTTCTTTGATGCTAGCTCCCCAGAAAACCCATGCTTACTTCAGCTTATCTCCTACAAGTGCACTCTGGAAGGTTGTGTTGGGAAATCTAAGCTTGCAGTGTGTCTCTCTGGTCATGGAAACCATTGACTGTTAAATACATCAACTTCTCTTATTTACCCCTGCTAAAGGATGGTTTCAGTTGTTTTTTCATTTGTTTTTTGTAGGTTGTCTCACTATGGTGTATTCACTGTCAGGGAAGCAGACAAAAGCGTATGAGTATTATCTCTTCACCCAAAACAAAAGGAACAGCTGTTTCAAGAGTATGACAGTCACAACCATAGTCCTACCACAGGTCATTCCATTAACTTTTTGAGTAAGATTTTTTTGAATTGTGGAGTGTAGCGATAGGACAAGGGGTAACAGTTTTAAATTGAAAGAGGGGAGATATAGATTAGATATCAGAAAGAAATTCTTTACTGTGAGGGTGATGAGGCACTGAAACACGTTGCCCAGGGAGGTTGTGGATGCCCCATCCCTGGAAATGTTTAAGGCCAGGCTGGATGGGGCTTTGCGTAACCTGGTCTAGTGGGAGGTGTCCCTGCCCATGGCAGGGGGTTGGAACCAGATGTTCTTTAAGGTCCCTTACAAGTCTAACCACTCTATGATTCTATGATTCTATGAATTATCATATTCCCATCATTCTATGCAACTGAAATATCATGTATCTTGTTCAGCAATGTCATAATGTAATAACTTTCTGAAGCAATCAAATGCCTCTGTAGAGGTTCAGAGCCTGATCCTTGAGCTCTTTAATGTGCAATGACACTTTCTATCCTTACAGATGGCTCCAATGCTCTGCAGAAGCAATACACTATTTTTTTTCCTAGAATAATGAGTCGAAAGTTGTGTTGAGGAAGTCATAGCTACAACCCAAAACTTGTTTAGGCAAGCCATAGAAAAATGAGGTTTGAACTACAGACAGAGTAAATAGAACAAAAGTAAAATGACAGGCAATCCATTTCAGTGGATTTCCCATAGTATTTGTTTACTTTTTTTTTCCTGCTATATGCTCTTGCTGATTTAAATATTCGTGGAAGTAGAGTGAGGCACTTAGAGCTGTGGCCTAAGTCAAATATACTGTGTGATGCAGAAGGCTTGAGGCTGTAAAGTGAGATTTGGCTCTGTGGTTATGTTTGATAACGTAATAGGCCATTTAGTCAGTTAGCTTCAGATCTAGGTTAAAGACATTTAATTGTTCATCTTGTTTTTAGTACTGCCATTTGGAAGACTCTTCTTGGCTTGGATTTCCTAAAGGAGACACAGAAAGAGGTCCCAAATGCTCTTGCTTTTCTCAGGATGTGCCATCATTTCCTTCCCAGTCCATGCATCAAAGAAGGGCTCATTTGAATGAGTTTGATCTTTTATATTTTTGTTATACATTACTTGCTGGGGTTGAATGTAACATTTTATACGTGTCCACAAGCCAACACCTGAGCTGCAGCTATCCTGGTGATACTGAGAG
>KZ506128.1:292883-305643 GCA_002844005.1 Limosa lapponica baueri
GGTCTTCCTTCTTGCCCTTTTTGAAGACTGGGATGACATTGGCTTTCCTCCAGTCCTCAGGCACCTTGCCTGTTCTCCAGGACCTTTCGAAGATGATGGAGAGCGTCTCAGCAATGACTTCTGCCAGCTCCCTCAGCACTCACGGGTGCATCCCATCAGGACCCATGGACTTGTGAGTATCCAGTTCACTTAACAGCTCCTTAACTTGGTCTTCCTGCACCAAGGGAAGGGCTTGCTTTTTCCAGGCTTTCTCTGATTCTTCCGAATTCTGTGGCTCCCAAGGGCTGGCCTGAGAAGTAAAGACTGCAGCAAAGAAAGCACTTAGCAACTCCGCCTTCTCTGCATCCTCTGACACCATGGCACCTGTCTCATTCAACAGCAGGCCCACATTTTCTCTAGTTGTCCTTTTGCCTCCAATATAGTTGAAAAAACCCTTCTTGTTAACTTTGACATCCCTTGCTAATTTTAATTCCAAGGAGGTCTTGGCTTTCCTTGTTTCATCCCTGCATACTCTAACGACACTCTTATAATCTTCCCAAGTGGTCAGTCCCTTCTCCCAATTAGACTACCTGATGGTGTTTGAGTAGGGTTCCACCCCTAACCACCCCCCACCTCACCCCCTAAAAGCTCACAATTTTGTTTTGGGATGCTTATGTCTAAAATTTTATTTCTCCGGCTCAGTTGTTTCTTCAACCAGAGAGGAAACATATCTATTTGCTATGCTGGTGTTTTATCAGTCTGCAACAGAAAATGCAAGACCATTGTTTCCCCTGAGAGTCTCTGAAAGAATATTCTTGATCCTGGTCCCTACTCCTACCTCCATCTGTGTTGTCTGTAGCCTAATGATTAATAAATCTTAAAAAGATGTTGGGGAATGAAAGACTAAATGCAGTCAGTCTAAAAGAAGGTGTTGAACTCCAGGCTACTCGCTGCTGGCTAAGCTCTCTCATGTCAACTTTAGATGGTAGTTTCTGCTTTGCTTTATAAAATAAATGAACGTGCATACATGTTATGAAGGTCCTAATCCATTGGGTAAGTCTCAGGTCCCTCCAAAGCCTTCAGATTTGTGGTCTTTTTCTGCATAATCTTTACAAGTATAAGCCAGACTCAGGGTTGCTGAAACAGCTTCATGCAGAGATGTAGAACTGTCTTGTATAGGGACGGCACCAGTGGGAGACCAGGTAACGTGGCCACAGCTAGGGTTAGGCAGCAGTCAAGAAGAAACAGATTGCCGTTTTGTACTTGCATGCTTTATTCCAGCTAGGTCATGCCAAATTATGACTTAAATTAATAAGCATATTAAAATGTGCAGGAAGACATACTGTATTTACCACCTGTGACTGTGGAGCTTTTTCCCAATAGTGTGCATGTGATATTGTCAGTAGAAGTGATTTAGCAGAAATGGCAAGGACTCTGAAGACCATCTGGGGCTTTGGTGAAGGATGAAATCCACTAGTGTTGTAAAATGTACAAACAATTTCCTTCACCAACATTTTGGTTAATGTCCTCTTGGGCAGTCATGCTTGTGACCTCAATGGGAGTCATAGATTACATAATGAAGAGTTGAATTTACTCTGAGTCACTAAAAAGAGTTGAAAGGATAGTGTTTTTACAATTAGGCTTTTAGAACTTCTTTCTGAGTTTGTTAATACTGTGGTTCACTCCATTCCAGAAACCCTTCATTTGAAGTGATTAGTTCAGTAGAAAAAGGGAGTTAGCTTGTAGTCTGGGAAAATATTTCAGATTGAATCAGAATGAAAAGTTGACGTAAAAACTCTATCATGATTCTTTCCAAAAGATATTTTTACATAGAGGTTGTTTTTAAGCTACAGTATTTTTTCTAAAGGTGGCAGGAAGGAAGATTGTTGATTATGCTAACCCAAGGAATTTAATGTTGAAATCAAGATAGACTGAACTGGGGTGACGCAGCAGGATACCTTTTTATGATGTGATTGCAGAATGTTTCTTAGAGAAAATTTAAGTTTTTAATCTTGTTGTTATGGAAAAAACCCAATGAAGGGCTTAGCTGTTGGGAGATGCCTCCTTGCAGTTTTGAACTAGTTTCTCCTATTGAACTAGTGAGTCTTAAATGCCAGGAAGTGCTTCTGCTACTTTACTGCATGTGCTTTGATGCCCCTGTAGGACTACAGTCATTTGGACAAATCTGTGTTTATAGAGAGAGATTTCTGAGCATCCAGTATATACCACAGTGTTTCTCAGGAAGGGACTCAATACAAGGATAACTTTCAAAGAAAAAAGGAAAAAATTATATTCTGGTAATTTTATTTCAGCATATAAAGTGAATAAAGTGAAGTCTGTGTAGAAGACTACCAACTTAATAAGTTCTTGCAACACTGGTCCGCGAAGTTGCAAGTCAAAATGAAATTGTGGGGTTTGTCTTTATGATATTTCATTGCTGTTTATAAGTTTTATTGCTGAATTTGCAAGTAAATGGTGAGAGAAAGAAGGTGAAAAATTCCTATTTGTGCAACTGGAAACTCAGCTTGATTCCTGAACATCAAGCTGTTTTGTTCAACTTCATTTATTATTTCTAAACAGTAGGGGAAGTTCTATAAGTAAATCAATCCCATAGTTAAACGTAAATTTAAAAGAATGCTTCTCTTTTCAGTGGATTTGTGCACTGGTAGTAAATAGAGACCCGTGCATGAATCCTAGCACAGTAAAAGCTTTTTCATCAGTCTGTGGATAATACAAAAGAAACGTTACAATTCACCTTGCTTTGTCTCCTGGTATCCTTGAGGATCAGAAGATGAGAGAAAAGTATATATTTTTTCACATTCCTAAGTGAGATACATCATTTTATAGTACATAAACAATCTACAATAGTTTTTGATAACTACTGAGTTTGCTGATATGATATATCTCATGATAGAGATGTAAGCCTGACTACATACCAGGGTCAGGTTGTTCATTCACCTCTCTTTACCCCCAAGAACTGTAAATCACCTCAGATCAAAAATATGATAATACCAATTTTGGCTGGTTCTATATTTAACTCTTTTTCAAACAGGATTGGTTGAAAATAAAATAAATTCTGTCTAAATTTGGGCAGATATTTGTTGGCTTTTATCATAATTGTAATGGATGGAAATCCTTGGGATTGAGAAATAAAAAAAATAAACTCGCCCAAACACCATACTGTCATAAGGGATCTCTTTGGCCACGTTAGTTTCAGAGACATACAAATATATGCTTAACCTTTTGCTTCCTTTTGTCTAGATGCAGCTGTGCTGGAGTAGGCATAGTGACTCACAAGATATTAAAAACTGTTAAGCTGACAGTGTATGTAGAAAGTAATGCTTTCCCATGAAGCAATTTGAGGCGCCTTTTGGAAAAAATATATTATCTTTTTCTAGTATTTTCCTAATTTTATAGTAGATTTCCATATTTTTGTATTGGTGGCTCAAAAATCCATAGGATATACATTTTCTTTAAATCTGTAGGTGTTCAGAATAAAGTATAGAACCTTTTGTGTTTCCTCTCTCCTAAATTCTCCCCCATTGCCTTAGAGATACAAAATCTTGCAGTAACAGTGTAGTTAATATAATCTGCTTGATTTGAAGGATGCTACATGGAATTAAGTGTTCCACTTGTAGTGTTTTTTCCCACTACTGTGGGGAGTTCTGTTCTGTAACCACATTATCACAACCTGTAGTATTTCTAGGAGCAGTATGAGATTTTGGATTGCTAGTTGATATAAAAGTACTCATAATTTGAGTTGGGTGAAAAAGTGTCAGATTCTGACTTCTAAATTGTCTGCAACTGCCACATCATTTGGAGAGAGTACTTTACTTTCTTGAGATTTGTCGTTTTCAGAAATGCGAGACATTTAAGTCCATAGGATTTTTGTATTTCAATTACTCTTTGATAACTATTTTTTCCAATGAGAATAAATTGAGATACAACAAATAAGTAAATTGTATTTTGCATGCTTCAAAAAATTTAGTTTTTTTCAGATAACTATTCTGACGGGTTCTCATTGAGACTACACAGAAGAACGGAATCTAAAGGAGTAACCCTGAAATAATTCTTTTATATGATTCTGGAAAACTACTTGATTACAAATAAACATGTTTGTAATCTGTGGGATACTCTAGACATCAATAGAATTTCACTGATCTAGAAGTTACTTTTTGGAAAACAATGGCTTGTCTTTAACTCAGTATGTGGAGCTTTTATGGTGTCTAATTGTCTATCCTTGATTTCTTTTGCTTGCCTTTATTTTCACATTACCAAAGGAGCTTGAACTTGTACATGAACTACTGTTTGATCCTTTCTGAAAATCAGGGAGTTCTGTTACTCACCACACATTACTTTTAATCTTAAAGGGAAACTGTCATTCGAGCTGCTTTTTGCCTCAAACTGAGAGCTCTGATTTGACACATAGCTTGAGCATGTGTTTACATTTGGCGTTAATGGGAAAGTTATTTCCTTGATTGGGATCAAAGCATGTAGTACCTTCTTAGATCAAATCCTTGTAAAGGCAGGGAGTTGGATGCTGCAAGAAAGATGAAAATGGCTAGATTTTTTTTTTCTCACTTCTTATGGCTCTGTTTGCTGTAAGTCTTTATTTCAGGGATACTTGGGTAATATGATGTATTTACCATAGAATATAGGACTGTAGCATTAAGGGCCTTTTGCTTGACAAGCCTTTCTCATAGCAAACAGCCATGATGTATTAGAGTTGCCAAGAGGCGATGGCAGGGATTTTAAGTTGAGCTTACAGACCTTGGTAATACAAAGGACACGTGATAACATCTCTTCCATTAGAAGCTATTATGGTAGCTTTTTCTGCTCCCTGTGGTATAAATAGAGTCTTAATACAATAATCCCATTCCATTTCTCCGCTACTGTGGTGCATCCCCTTGCACGTGTTGTCAGAGATAAGAAGGAGTGAGACTGGGGACATGGGGCTATTTTTTCCCCTTGTACTGTTTTTAAGACACTATGCTATTTGCTTTGTCACATGTTTGTAAGAGAATGCCAGAGCCCCAGCTAATCTAAGTAAGGCACCATTTGGCCTTGAGACTTCACTCACAGCTTCCATTCAACTGAACTACAGAGGATGTAGCATAAAAGACACAGAGGCCACCAGCCTTATATGCTAAGAAAAATGTTATTTTCAGCCAATCAAAACATTTTCTGGAAAACTGAGCTGCAGCACATTCAGGAGAGTGCAGATGGCATTTCTGTGTGGCTTTTACAATGGGCTCAGGTCCTGGTAATTCTGTGATTCTTGTGTTTCATTTCCAACATACAGTATCTTGCTGTGAAAGTAAAAAGCAAAATACGTGGTTAATGTTGAGGGTGAGACTAGCTGCACCACCCGTTAATGGTGTATTTTCACTCTTCAGTTCTCTGTTACTTTAAACTCTGCTGAGCATTAATCATTTGAACTTCAACTTTCCAGGTGAGATGTGTGCCTCAGGCTAACTGTAATTATGAGGAAAATACCTGTGGTTTTTTTTTAAGAAAACAAGAATGAACAAAAGCACGTTATTTTGTTCTTGTTAGAAGGAATTCTGGCAACTTTTCTCTGAGAAGTTCCAGCAACTTGAGTGCTGGCAGCAAAAGCTCCTTTTATGATGCATGTTCTTTTGAAAACCTTTATTAATTACAAGCGTTTTCAAGTGATTATTACTAGAGCTCTGGAATGGTGAAGATATTTGTCCATGTTGAATGTGTCAAAGCCCAGAATGTGGCAAGAATTCTGTCACAGATTCATCTGTAATCTCCTACACAGTTGGATTTGGTTGAACACTGGAGACAGTAAAGGAGACTATCTCCTGTGCTTCCTTGATGTACTCCAACAGTATGGCAGAGACTGCTTGACATGGATGTTGACGTGAAAGTGCAAAAGAGAGTTGATAAGGAGCCCAGGGAGGAGGGGACAAAGGATGAAACCAGGCGGAGGGTGAAATGGAGAATGGGAAGTAGAAGCTGGAAGTTAGTGGGTGAGAAGGGATTAGGTGATGAGGAGTGGAAAAGGCAACACAACCTTTAACTGGACAACAAGAAGACTGTGATATGTAAGAAAAGAAACATAGGTGGTGAGGATCAGAAGTACATGGAAAGACCTATGTTTAGCTGAATAAGAAGGCAAACCATTGAGCACATAGATATAGAAGAAGACAGTAAATGAGGGCGACTTGCGATGAGGGGCCACTCGCGATGATTGCTAGTCAAGAAGAGAAAAAGAAGGAAGGGGACTTGCGTTAAATCGAGAGTTGCCAGACAAAATGGAAATAAGGAACAGTTGCATTTGAAAAGAGAATATGGAAACTGGGCAGGGACACTGCCAACAGTGAAAAACTGTCATGACAAAGAGACAGAGGATAAACTGGAGGGAAGAGTGAAGAAGAGGCCAAGAGAGGGTAGGAAGCTGTGTGCTGCACAGAGTGCACTCTCTTCCAAAGCCAGGAGCAGATCTGGGGTGCACCTCTTCCCTCCCTCATCAAGCCTTTGTAAAACCTTCTGTTTCTGCCCGATGGGCTGCTGACAACACAGTGGTGGATTGCCTGCTTCTGCCAGCTCAGTTCTTCCTTTAAGTGGCAAGGCAGGGTGCTAAGTGATTCGCAAGTTCTTAATGTGATGACTCATGCCACGTGGAGATATGATGTCATATTTTAAGCTTGCTTTTTCCCCCCAGATCTCAGCTGTATCAGAAGTGCTTCTTGAAGAGTGGTGATAGATTGCTCTTATTAATTATGATGCTGTCTTTAGTCATAGGTGCAGGCTACTTGAAATTTCACCTTTTCTGATTTTTGAGCACATGGCCTTGCAGTCTTGCTGATTATATTTCACTGCAGGTCTGAGGATGCATTGGTGCAATATGCAGATGAGTTGATACTTCCAAGGCTCCAGTTGCGAAATACCCTTTAACAAATTCTATGTAATAATACTAGAATGCCTTCCTAATCATTTTAGGAAGGAAAACATTGGAAAGTCTCTAATACTACAAGCAGGAGGGTGGGGAGCTGCTGATTTCAGAGAGGTCCTAGCAGGAGCTGGCATGGTGGCAATACACAGTCACATACTGGTTATGGATGATATCTAATCCACTTAAACCAGAATTTAAAATAAATAATAGTGGAGAAGAGACAAAAGGAATAATGGTGGAAGGAGATTTGTATAAACAACTTCCTTTATAATCAATTTCTATTATTACACTTCAGCTGAACAACAGATATAGTCCAGGTTTTTCTGAATACAGAAACCAGAAGGTTTTTAAAGCAAAACATTAATCGCACTTATTTACTTCCACAGTGACAGTGCACATTTAAACAATGCATCTTTCTTTTGTTTTTCAAAGATTTATTGAAGTAGACAACTGTTAGTGACTCTCAGGAGCCATTCAAGGAGTCAGATTCAGAGTCCAAACTTGGTGAGGAAACCAGAGGTCTGTTCTGACAGTCCTCTGAAAGCAGGGGGGGATCCCCCAGCAGCATTGCTGGTGAGGTAAGGAAAGGTAACGGCAATTCAAGATATAAGTAAGTAAGTGGGTGTTGTTTTGGGAGACTTTTCTGAAATTAAACATGATTATTTGGTTTGTGACCCACCACAAGGTTATTTCATAGTATCTTTAAATGGTTTTGAATCTCTTATACCTGATTAATTTTCTATTAGGTAGCACAGATGCCCATTATATGTATTGTACTCCTGCTAAAATATTATTGATTGTTTTCTTTGCATTTGGGTTTGCTTCGGGTTTGGTTGTGTTTTTTGTTTTGTTATGTTTTGCTTTGTTTTGTTTTGTTTTTTTAATTTTGGAGAAAAAGTTATTACACTCATTCTTACTACCAAGAACATTTAGTAGTTTGGTTTAGTCCCTTATGTCTAGACTAGAAATCCTGTCATCTGACAGCCTATCTTGAACTCTTGCCTGTTCTTTGAGGACCCAAAAATGGCAACAGCTGTGAAGGAACGAGACGACTGGGAGTGAGGTAGAAGGAAGCATAAATAAGCTTTTCACCTTGGGAGACTGCAAGCAAAGTTTACCCAGGCACATGGGACTATTCATTCAACAATTCAGCTGTTGCTGAGAATTACTCATCTTTTTCTGACGTCTGCCTTGAGGGATAGACATCTTTTCTCTCACTTTTCTCCCTTCCTTCCCCCTGCTGTTTCAGATATGGAAGGAATGGGTGTTGTGCCTCCTGTAACGTGCATTAGTCTGCTGAGCACCACATGAAGGATCTAGCTAGGAGTAATTTTTCAGGCCAGACAGATATGGATAGCTTCAGTGACGTGAGTGCTGTTAAATTCCCAGAAATACTGCTGCAGTTCTCTAATCAGCTTAAGAAATATGCAGGGGGAGGAGTAGGTAAAGTGGCAGGACTAGATTCATCTCCATGGCAATATGCTGATATTTTCTGCCTGTGCATGTGCAATTTTGTCAATTTGTGTTTGAATAGCCTACTAAGGCTACTTCTTCATATTTAAGAAGAAAAAAAAAAATCACAGTGTGAATTAATCTGGGAGGAGTTTTGTTGAGTGCTCAAACAATTGTGCTGGGTTTTGGTTTTTTTTGTTATTCCACTTAAAAATCTTGCTCCTAGGCTGTAGAACCTGCACTGGGGTAAATAATGTTACTGAAAATTTACTATTTAAAATAAGCATGGTGGGTGGCAAAAGCTAGATGTTAAAACCTAACCAGGAAACTGTAAGCATTTGTTGTGCAAATGGATTCAGCTTCAGTTAGGCAAGCATAAGTTTGGCTCTACCAAGTAATTTTCAGAACGAGATGTCTTTAGGGAATAGTAAATTCCACTTTTCTTTCAGCATTACTTTTCTAACCAAGGTGCTTTTATTCTGTAGCAGAAGCTCTGCTGAACACCTCCCATGAAGCTAAGAATTGACTTCAGTAAAAAGCATAATGACTACGTGTCAGATAAGACAGTGATGAACTGCGTTTCTTCAAAGAGTGAGAAGGAAACTTGCTTTCCTTCCGTTGACATCAGAAGCAAATCCATAGCCCACAGGACATTTAAAAGTAGATTTTCTATTTTCAAAGGAGGATATTACTGCTAATACAATAATTGCCTCTGGCTAGTTTCCTTTGAATGCCTTTCTAATTTTTTTGTTGGACAAGTTAATTATTTCATCATTTAAATCATAAAGTGATAACAATCTGCTCCATAACATGCAAAGCCTTTACTGTAATATACATATCTATATGTATAAATGTGAACAACATCTTTTTTTTCTTTCTTGTCTGATAAAAATAATCCATTCTATTGGCTAAAGTTTGCACCATATAAATGGCTTGTTTAGAAATCCCACAGGTCTGATGCAAGAATATGGTTCTGCATATTCTTAAAAAAACCCCCACACCTTAAGTTGCATTTTAGATGCCCATTTACATTAGAACAAACTACATACAAAATGCTAATAAGAACACTAGTGTACCTAAGCCAACATCAAAATACTGCAATAATCAATCATAACAACGTATTATATAAGAGACTTTATTCAGGGTAAATTTGGTACTCAACATTGGTCCTAATGTGCACTACCTGGAAATCATAAAGAAAAGGCTTAGCCTTCAGATAATTTTCTGTAGAAAAATATTGAAAGTAAATTGAGTATTCAAAATATTTTAAATTTGAATTTTCTCTTTTTTAAAAAACATATGGAAATAAAAGCAGCTAATGGTACTTGATACATTATTCAGTATAGTTGGTGTTGCCTAAAGAAAGGACTTCAAATACATTCTCTTTTCATACAGAAGAGTATTTGAAATCTAGTTGTAACAATAAATTTCATCGCTTTGAAATTCTTGCAAGCCATGGTGAAATGAGTGATAGAGCCTACTGCTAGAACTGTAACCCTAGAAATATTTAGCTTTATTTTTCCTTTAAGCACATGCAAGGAGGAGCTACTTTCACTCCTTTCCATATTAGTGCCAGTAAACTTTTAAGGTTTCCTGTTCTGATACTGTGAGCTGTTTGTACTTGAGCCTGGGTAATATTTACCTGATTTAGAGGTTTTTTTTCATGGCTATTGAATGTTATAGCTTGGGTCCTATTGCATGTATTTAATTTGAAGAGATTTCCTTTGTCTCAGGAACCTGATAGTGGAAAGTTTAGTCACTCTGACCTTAATCAGGAATTGTATCATCCAATTACATTGTTAATGTTTATGGTCCTTATTTCTCATTTATGAGAATGACTGCTTAATCACAACTGAGTGGTACCAAATAACTTCACAGTTTTATTTTGGTTTGACAGCCTGTCATATAGTGTGCTTGAAGTCAAAAGGTCCTAAGGAGGTATTCAGCGGTTTAGTATCAGAACAAAATTTCAGTGTTTTACCCGGAAGAGGGCTGCATTGATAGCCTGGGAAAAAATGCCCAATTGGAGGCAGCATGAATGTGAGCTTTGGGGAAAACTGATTTTTTTGGTGATAGGTGAGCTCAAGGGCATCTGCCAGAGACCACCCAGTCTGAGAGCGCTCACTGGGATGAGACATAAAAGATGGCCTGAGAAGCTCAGCCCTGAAAGGCTTGGGGTACTCCTGTTGCAGCACAAGTCCAGGACTCTAGGTGGCTGGGAAGGTTTAGTAGGAAAAATATGATTGTCTGTAGAGTTGGGCATGGATTCTGAGGATTCAGTTTGGATCCTAAAATCCTGCTAACAAAACCTTTTTGTAGGTCTTGCCATGAATATTTGCACACAGTTGTAGGTGTTTGGCCATGGACATGATGAAAATCTGCCAGGTTTGCCAGCCCTTTGACCAAAATGCAGAAAGAAATCCCACAGAACTGCTTCCCCTAAGACATGAAGGTTTTGTTCTTTTGGTGGGTTGTATGATGTTGGGAGAGCTGAAATATGCTGCTTGTGTCAGGGTTGGAAGTCAGAAGGCAAGGAATTGGGACTCAGATGCTGTGTGAGCAATGGTCTTCTGGTGCTGTATCTGGTATTATCTTATATTATTTTATATTACATTACCCGCAGCCTCTTGTTGTGAGCTACGCTTCATGCAATGGTTTAGCCTGTATAGAGTATAAAATAGTGTTCATCTCTTCTGTTTTGTTTCCCTGAATGTACAAATTTGTGCCAAATGTTGGGCCCCATACCCACAGCAAGTAAAATGGATAAAGAGTGTTGGTGCACAATCTTGATTCAGGTACAGTCATGGGATCAACAGTGCAGATTTATTAATTCACTCAGTCTAATTTATTCTGCTGGATATTGTTACGATTGCTTGTGGGATTTAGTCTTTATTGTTCCGTAATTTCTGAACAGCAAGTTTTACAACTAATTGTTCTGTGGTTGTTCATATAACCAGTGTGTATGGAGAATTAAAATGCTCTCAAATCGATGTCAAATTCTTTCCCTTGATATGTCGTTCTGAAGTCAACAGGAGTGAGCCATGCCTAATACAGATGTGGAAGTCATTGTCAAAGAATACGATAGGGGCCAAAATTCTAAGTGGTTTTAAAAAGATTAGACAAATTTGTAAAGGATAAGTCTTTTGGTGACTGTTACTACGGTCCAAGTGTTACTTCCAGCTCAGTGAGGCTCAGAAGTGTCGATGGGTAGGAGCTGGGGACATGGGCTGTGTGATGCTCCTCCTGGTTCAAATCTCGTCCCTGAAGTATCTGTCCCTGTCCACGGCCATGTGTTGGGTTTGGGCTCCTTGGATCTTTGGCCAGAATCAGCATGGCTGCTCTTATGTTTTGATCCTATCTGTGTTGTTTTGTCTCTTGGGATTTGGAATTTTTCTTCCCCTGTTACATTAGTTCATCCTATTGTCAGATAGCCTGGGGGGAGGAGAGGGAACAGATTCTCGCAGTCCTATTAGCTAGGAAGTGTATTAGTTTGCAGATGGTTCTACACACTGCTTATTGGTTTCCATCTTGCTTCTCATTATACCAATTTTGTAAGACTTATTTGCATTTTCTATTTTATAGACACATGCTTAAGAGGAAAAATTCATTTTTTTTGCATGTGTCTTTTGATTCTTTGTGCAGTGGTGATTATTCCCTTCTTCAGTCAATAATGAACATATACTTTAAATCAGAAATATGTTTAAAGATTTAATAATCCCTCTGATTAGTTCAGCACAATCTTACAAGTGCAGATTATGCCTGTGCTGAATGGAATGGTGTAAGTGGTAAATTTCATAGTGAAATTGTTTTTGTCATGGTCTTAAAGGTAGCATAATCATCTAAGTGTCTGACGCCAAAATGGTTTCTTTGCTTGAGAGACTTCACGGTAACTATTTGCAGCGGGACAAAAGGCAATGATGAGTGAAGCAACCTCCTGTTCCACAGACATCAGTAGAATTACCCAATGTCTCGCAGGACTGAACTGCATTATGTTGGTCAGTCTGACTTGCAAGATTCCTGTCTTATGGGTTTAAACTTGTTTTCAGTTTGCCAAGGGGAATACATCACAGGAGTACATGTGAGTCAGCATCTCAGCTGGCCAAAGCCAGAGTGTTAATGGACCCAACAGTGTACTTCCTGAAAAACATTTTCATTTTAAAATGTGTGAAAAGGACAGAACACTTATTCATATATTATAAAAAAAAAAGGAAAAGAAAGAGTGAGGGGCTTCTCAGTTTGTTGTTTTGGTTTGGTTTTTTTCCAAAAAAAATGTACATGAGCGTGCAATTAGTTTAGGAAATGGCACTAATGGTCATTCAAAAATGCTTCTGTGGGGATTTAGAGCAGTCAGAAACCTGTATGTGCAGCATGTAGGAAACCTGTAGGCTGAAGAAGACTGCTCCATAT
>KZ506128.1:309403-325925 GCA_002844005.1 Limosa lapponica baueri
ACCCTTTAGGGGATCATCTGTTGAAAACAGATTATATTTTTTAGAAAAAGTGGCATGAAGTGTTCAAAAAGTGAACACAAGAAACCATCGATTTCCGGTATTTTTAACATCTATTGTCGTGCTGTTTTGGAGAAGAATTATTTTCTGTAATTGGTAAGGCAGGCGGTGAATCCAGATCTCAGAAAAGCTGCCTTCTGTTTGCCCCGTTCTGGTTTCAGTTTGGTTAAATATGCTGCCACTCCTGCTGTGCATGAAAACGACCCCCTTCAGTAGGTTGGGACCTCTCCCGTGCTGTTCCAGAGGATTTGAGAGCGGACCCAGAGTGGTTGTGTTGTACACTCGTTGGGTCTTGCGTGTTAGTGAGGGGTTTTGGACCTTTTAACTCTCTAGTGACTGCCTTCTTATGCAGTGTGAAGGCCACATGACAGATGACATAGTAAACAAGCACTCTTTGGATTTTTCTGGCTTGCTCTGTTCCCTCCGTTCCCATGAAACTGCTGATGCTGATGTGGAAATGTAGGGTCCCTTTTGAATTTTGTTTTCGGCGCATCTCTGGGAGGGGAGTTGAATTGGAAGTCTGAGAAAGACCTGAACATGCCTAACGGAACTGAAAAGGCGGTGGGTGCATTAACGTTAAGGGCATTAACAAAAGAATGATAGAAAGGGTACATGAGGCTTCATGCCTGGATCTCACCACTATCTCTAAGAAATGAGCTCAAGCTGTGAATTTGATACGGATACATATTTCAACCCCTTAGTAGTCCAGGGGTCTTTATCCCTAGGGATTGGATTGGGGCTATTTCAAAGACAGAAGTCAACTGAAAAACTTTAGATCTAGGCTAAAGTTTAAATCTAAACAGTCCCAGAGTTGAATTGTGTTTGAATGTGGAGTTATGGTTGGAGCCAGTATTCACCTATAAATATGAATTCACTCATAATACAACACAAAAAAAGTAAGATATAGATGAGAAAGAAGCTGCAGTTAAATGAGAAACAGATTTGTTGCTAGCTCAAGTGAAATCAAGAGAATATGGGTGCAAGCCAGCAAATGTATTCTATTGTGAGAAAAAATGTTTAATTTCCCATTTGTGATAACACTGAGAAATTAAATAGGGCCATGGTATGAATGTTCCTTCACGCAGCACTTATTGCTGAGAGCTGGCAACATATGAAACCTTCCTACTCTAGGCTGCTTGCCTAAAACCTCCTACCCCTGCCTTCCCTCTGACTTGATACTGCAACAGCCCCTTTGAAGACTGTCAGATATGCCTTAAAAAAAGAAAGTCTGCAAGAAAATTACTAGGATTTTTGTACTTGCGTGTATTTAAGATGCCAGCCACAACATGTGGACCTTTTGCAATAAAAGGCACGTATCTATTTTAGCAGTGGGTGCCTTGTAGTATCAGCTCTTGAAGGCCAGCGTAGAAATCTTTGTTCTAAATATAAACATTGTTGGGCTTGTAAATCAGTAATTTTTGAGTAGCAGAGATTTACCTAGGCTATGTGAAGAAAATAATATATTTTCAAGCTGCAACTGAGAAGGAAGGGTGATCTTTACCCCATTTTCTTCCTCCTGTTCTCCCCCTTCCTCCTTCCTTTCAGATCGTTTATTCCGTTGTTTGGGGTTTTTTTTGTTTGTTTGTTTTTTGTTTTTTGGTTTTTTTTTTTGCCAGTGATTATGAACTACTGGATTCGGTGCTTAAAATGTGCAGGGTTAAAAGTATAGCTTTCCTCATATTTCTGAACTTTCTTCCATAAAAAGCTTAGGAAGACGATCTCTAATTTCACTTCCTCAGCATGAAAAGTAAAACATCTGGTTGTCTTAGTTTCCCACCCCAGCAGCTGACTTTCAAGGGAGCAAGTAAGCAATGACATGCTTAAGATTAAAAAACAAAAATCTGCTATGTACATGTTGGCATGGGAGAACAGCAGTGAGATGGAGAAAAGCATTCAAGTTTCTATAGCACTCATAATTACAGAGCACAGATAACAGCCTGCAGTTAACACTTTAATATATCCTGGCCCCCGCTCTATTTTTTCTGGCCATTGTCAATGGAAATTTGATGGTAACAGCTGGTTGGGGATTCCCCTAAAATGAATATAGCCAGCTGCTGCAGGCTGGTTCTTCTTCCCCTTTCCTTACATACCATACTTTGAACGTGTGTCTGGGACACCAGAAGGTTCTGCTAAGAGGACCGTTATGACAATCAGAGTAATCAGGAGGGGCATTCGGCAGGCGTCAGGTTAAAGCACTCTGGCAACAACTCTTTCAGTGTCAGCTTATTTCAGTACTGTCCATAGTGGCCTTAAGAATAGGGAAACGGGGGAAGGATGCTCTGTGTGCTTCCATTTCTTGTCACCGGGTAATGTCTGGGCCCAGCAGAGGGTATGACTCTTAATTTACTTCCTTCACCAGCTCCAAATACTTGCACAGTGACATTAAGCGTTTTTCCTTTTTATATTAATTTTCCAGGTTCCCTTCAATGGCCATATTATTATGATGACAGCTATAAGGGGATATTTTGCTTACTTCAACTTATTTTTCCTAATGAGGGGGCAACTCATTCTTCACCTATGTGCAAAACCTTCAAGACAGAAATTAAGGATAGTGGAGGAGGAGAGGTACAGCTGTGTTCTTGTTTTTGTGCAATGCATGGAATTTTAAAAACATTGAATTGGGATCCTTTCAGTAATCTCTCATGACCTATTCCTCATTGACAAACATCTTGAAATATACTTTAGGTGGGATTCTATTATATCTGGTTCTCCACAGAAAGCCTGGCTACTTCAGGACCTTACACTGCGTTTCTGTATGGAAGTCAATCTGCTGGAGAGGGCTGGAGAATTCACAGGATCAAAGGCTTATTATTCAGGCTGGAAGGGATCTCTGGGCCAACCTCCTGCCCAAAGCAGGGCCAGCTCTAAGTTCAGGGCTCAGGGATTTTTCCAGAACGGTCTTGAAAACCTCTAAGGCTGGAGATGGCACGGGTGCTTTAGACAGCCTGTCCCAACACTGGACTGCCTTCACAGGGAAGATGTTTTTCCCTCTATCAGGGTGAACCTCTCCTGTTTGGAGCTGCGTCTGTAGTCTCTAATCCTGCCAACACAGTGAAGGCAGTGGCTCAGTCTTCTGGATAACCTCCTTGTAGGTGTTAAAGAGTTGTCTAAATTCCCTGGAAGCTGTCCCTTCCCCAGGCAGAACAATCCCAGCTCCCTCGGCCTCAGGAAGTGCTCCAGTCCCGGACCATCTTGAAGGCCATCTGCAGGATTTGTTCCATCTGACCAGTGTCAAGTGCTGAGGGAGCCAAAAGTACATGCAGTATTCTAGGTAAAAGACATCCAACTGCTCTCTCCTTGTCCACAAAGCCAGTTATTTTACTGGAAAAGCTGATCAGACTGGTCAGGCATGGTTTGCTCATGGTAAGTCTGTGCTGGCTGCCCCAAATGTCTGCCCTCTCCTTCCTGTGCCCGGAAATGTGCTTTGAGAAGACTTCCACTATGATTTCCCCATAAACCAAAGACTGACCATCTCATACCTTTCCAGATAGTCCTTTTGGCCTCTTTTGAAGATGAGTGCAAGATTTGCCATTTTCCACTCGTGAGGGACCTCTCTCAATTTCCATGACCTTTCAAATATGATAGAGAGTGGCCTTACAAGGACATTCATGTATGTGAATGTGCCCGCTATTGTCCACCCTTTCTCTAGTCTCCCCCTTCATTACTGATGTGATAACACAAGAATTAATGAAGGGGGAAGGGTTGGTCTTTCTGTTCCACAATGCAGTCAGAACAGCATGCATTTATCCTTCATGAAACTCTTTATTTCAAGAGTGTTGAGTGACACTAGGAATAAATTTGTCTACCCTGCTCTGGCTTATTTCCTTATCTTGCTTATATGTGTGATAATTCAGTCTCTCTGGCATTCTATAGGCTCTATGAAATGCCAAGCAAATAATTTATTCATTGTTTTGTTCTTCCTCCTTCCCTACATGAATGGTTTCTTAATTATAAAAATGTAACTTGGGGGTTTATTTTTGCATGGATTTCTGCAGGCTCTTACTACTACGGCTGACAGTGTTAGCAGTGACAATAAGATTATCACTAATGATGTGGTAGCTTTATCATTATGCATCTTCCTGAATTTGCTAATACATACCAGATACCACCTTAGTTCTGCGTAACTAACCTAGAACATACCCAAAATCTGTTTTAATAGTGGAGCTTTTCTGTTTGTGTATTATTTCCCCAGTTTTGATCAAAACCACAAGTTACCATCTGTCTGAAAGGGAAAGACCAATTAGCTACGCTAATTACTAACGGAATTGGAAAGTTTTATTTTTGTTTTATTATTCCACCATTTTCAATGTACAGAGTGAGCATGATGACATAAAGATTGTCTTCAGTCAAACACAAATGCTTGATTTATGCAGTCATGCAATGGATTCAATACAATGCTGGTATTGTAATAAACTCACAGAATAATTTGTATTTAATGAAAAAGACACAAGCATATGAACAATTTTGGGGGACTTGAGGTGGAGATTTACAGGACGTTTGATACCCTCTGGTAACCGCTGTTAGGTATGTTCTTACCTTGAAATAGTATGTACTTCATATGAAGTACTTTATTCTGCACTGAAAGTTGGATTACTGCAGGATAGGAAGATATATTCAGCCCTTAGCTGGCATGCTGAAAAAGGATTAACCATCTTCTTTGTCCATATTCCCAGGTGTGTCATGCAAGGAATGTCCAGGTATAACAGAGGAACGTCTGCTGCACCATCCCTTGTCTGCGCTACGTTTGTCATCACATGAAAAGCAACTACAGACTTTCTCAATGACCTGTACTTTCTAATAGCAGAAAAAGAAATAACACCTTAGATCCTGTGAGAGAGCACTGTGAGAGCACACTGACAGCTCTGACAGTTTCTGCTGCCATGTAAATGAAATGGATGCACGTTTCCGAAGACAGCAAATTCCTAAGGTAAATAAAGTAGCTGTTGACCAAACACAAAGGACATACTACTTGCAGCTGAGTAAGTGAGTTGAAGCATGACTCATCTCACGTCTCAGACCAAAACGTAAGCTCACCCAGAGTGGCTAATGTTTGATCCAGATTTTAATTTATATTTTTTTTTTGTCATTGCTGTGTACCTCTGCTTTTCTGATTTCAAATAAAAACTCAGACTAAGTACCGAAACATGTAAGAAAGGCTGCTCTCAGAATCTTTTTTGCACAACCAGAAGTTAAAAACTCTGGTTTTCTTATATTCTTGCAGGCTCGAAGCCTTGGAATACATGAATGTTTTGGTGGAGCTTGCCTGGGCAACAAAACTTTCAGTACTGACCTAAGCCACCCTTTCGCTCCCATTGTGACTTGCCCATCTCTAATGATAATGTGAGTAGACAGACTGGGATAAAACAGGTTTAAATCCTCTCAAGCTGTAAAAGGAAAGGAACCCAAGGATGTCTGGGCTGGTTTCTTCGTCAGGGACAGAAGGTACACACCCATTGTACAGTAAACATCTGGACTCCATCAAACTATCCGGGTGGAGAGTGCAAACATCTTTGCTGAAGTCTTTCATGAAAGATTAAATGTCTGCCTGCTTTTTCAAATCCAGTCATATTAAGGTGCCTAAATTTTATATTTGCAATAAGTTTGAAAAAATAGGTTATTTAGTTTTACACATGGCTATAAAACACAGATTTCATTTTGCAACAGCAACAAAACAAGAGGTTTCAATATTTTATTTTTATTTGGAAGCAGAATAAAATCTAAACTTCTTGAATATCCTGTTGTGGAAAAGCAAGTGTCTGCAACAGCTGGAAACACACGCGGCCATCGTGACTGTTTACAGGTGGAAAACATGCAGGTAGAAAGAAAAGGAGTGATTTGATTTCTACTTGTAAGTGGGGTTTGACCATCTCTCTCCCGCCCTCAGAATTACACTTCCTCACATTTCTACTCAACAATGATCTCTTCCGTGATGTGATAGGAGCTTTCACCTGGTGTAGTGTTAGCAATTTGCGTTAGCAGAAGGTTGTGAAGGAGGAGGGTGGAGCAAACCCTGATGGTTTGGAGAAGAGGAGGCTCCGGGCAGACTTAATAGCAGCCTTCCAGTACCTGAGGGGTCCTACAGGAAGGATGGGGAGATTCTGTTTACAAAGACCTGCAGTAACAGGATGAGGGGCAATGGCTTTAGGTTGGAGAAGAGCAGATTTAGACTGGATATTTGGAAAAAGTTCTTTACCGTGAGGGTGGTGGGACACTGGAACAGGTTGCCAAGGGAGGTAGTTGAGGCCCCTTCCCTGGAGATACTCAAGGTGAGGCTCGATGAGGTCCTGGGCAACCTGGTCTAGTTGGGGATGTCCCTGCTGACTGAGGGGAGGTCGGACCAGATGACCTTTGGAGGTCCCTTCTGGCCTGGACCATTCTATGATTCTATGATTCTATGGTGCACAGCGTGCAAGGTGGGAGAGGCATCCAGAGGCACATCCTTGGCTGCCCACGTCCCCTCTGTCCCAAGGGTGTTTGAAGGGCACAGCTTGCCTAGCCCAACAGATGAGGCAACCAACACAGTATGGCTTTCTACTGATGGTCAACTTCATCGCCAAAACAAGCCGAGGCAAAACAAAGGATCTGCCCAAGATTAGTGTGCTGAGACTGACTTTTCTGACTTGAAGATGCTTGTTTCCGTGCCCCAGAGGACACTCTCTCTAATTTTCTTAAATAAATGTAATGCTTACATTAATATGTCCACAGGTCTGCCTGCTGCTGTGTGGGTGTAAGTACTGACTAGCAAACAAGATGAGCTTTTCCCAGCTGTGAGGAGGCACTGTTGGCTCCTTCGGGAGGACCTAGAAACAGGAGAGCAAGAGACCAGCCTGGCCGTGCTTCCCGCGTGACCTTGGGTTGAGATGCTTAATCTCGAAGAGTTTCCGCTCCCCCCTCTCTCCCACCCCCTGCTAAACCGGGGATAATAATAGCTGCCCGTATCGTCGGGGTGGTGTGAGGATTAATAAGCTCTCTGGCACCCTGCTGACAAGGGGCTGCCTGAGTGCCGTGACAGAGCGCAGGAGCGCGGGAGCTCGCAGAGCAAGAGTTGTTCACTCTCTAGTGTTGATTAGGGGGTGGTGGTGGGGGAACAACCATGAGAGCAGGGGAGGGAAGACAAGAGCCATCAAAAGCTGAAGCAACTGCAGAGGGTGGGCTGCAGCACCCAGCAAGACTAGGAAATAGCGTCTTTGCCCACCTATGGCAGGTGTGTGTGCACCCTGCACAGGTTTGTGTTATAAACTTCATCCCGCGCCCGCGAGGAGACCTGTGTGTCTTCTGCACGCGGGCATGACATCCCGCGTGAGACTGGAGCACTTCCAGGCAGTTCATCCATGGTAGTGGACAAGAAGGGGAAGAGAGATGGAGTAGCAGAAGACAAGGAAACCAGAACTGTGTGCTTGAAGAAGTTTGTAGCAGCAAGACCACTTGAAGTCCCTCCAGTGCTTGTGCTTGCGTGTGCCCAGGTAGTCATAAAGGATGGCATAGATGGGTCTTGTAGATGTTGAGAAAATAACAGTGTAAGCTTAGGTCGGTCCAGACCTGAATTAGAGGCTGTGGCACACTCATGTACCTTTTGTGGACCCGTTGTGCTTCTCTTTATTTTTTTTATGACTAAATTGTTTTGGTTTGAGTTTTTTTGCATTTCTTCTTTCTTCCCCAGCAAAAGATCCTAAAGAGAAAACAATCTTTCCACCAAGAACTTAATCTGTTAGTTATCAGTGACACACAATAAGAGTTTATATTTCATAAAAAATTATTTATATTACAAATCTCATGTGTCAAGTATTTGGTGGGAACTTCTGCTTTTGCGGAGGAGTTGCATAGCTTGATTCACACATTTATTGAAACGTTATTGTATCTGCGTGAGCATGGTCAGGACCTGATGTGAAATTTCTCATGATCTGAATCAGGGCCACTCAAATGTCAGTCTAATGAGGATCCAGATGCGAGTAATTTATTTTTCCTTACACCTCACCATAGCCTTAGGGTAAGACACTTCCCTCATTTCTGTGATGGGTGTTACTTGGAGGAGCAGCTGCAATGTGCGACCACAGTGCCCAGCTGGGAAGGCAGAGCGCCAGGCAGAGCTGCTGCTCTGCTCGAGCTGGGTAGAAGGCTTGTACAGAGCAGAGTAGTGCAGTGATGTGCCTTACTTCATGCTTGATGAACCTCTTATTCATGGCTCTGATTGCTAGATGAAGCATCATTTGAATGTGGAAGGAGAGACCTGTTATCATATAGAACAGTTGGTGATGTTTTACATCTGGAAGATTTTCGCAGGTACTACCACTTATTCTGGAGGGAAGTACACCACCTCTCTCCTTCACTACACTGGCGTTCAGATTAAAGTAGAAATGATGGTGGAAAAACAGTAGCACTTAGCAGATGGATCTAGAGCCAGACATGAGGGTTTTGCAAATCCTTCTGCTATTAGGGTCTCATTAATAGCTCTTTAAAGTGTTATTTTTCTGGTCCTTTAAAATGTTTTCTGTAAGCTGTTTGGTAGGATGGTGTCCTACTGCTTTTACTGGGCTTAGTAAAATATAGCTTGACTCAGCTGGGACTTCAAGGTTTTTTACTGCAGTGCAATAAAAAAAAAAAGACAGGTTTAAGCACTTATCTTTAATGCCAAATCACAATTAGTACACTTAATCTCTTTCTAGCACCTATAAAGCCTTCGGTCAGAGGCTGGCAAACTTCATAGGAGCACTCAATGATTTCTTTATTTACGTGCTTTTGAACAGCAATATCATTATGGGAATGTCTTACAGCAAGGCAGGAGTGGCCTACGTCCATTCTGTTGCTAGGAAAAAACCTTGTGACTCTATATGGTGTGAGTATCTACAGCTTTGCTCAGCAAACAAGCTCATTTTATTTTGGGAAGAAGGCACATTGAGCCTGTACTTACCTGATTTTCCCCCACTTTTCATGCCTAAGATATTATATCACAACTGAGATCTTGGAAAATGACAGGTATTTGCATACGTGTTTGACCAAGAAGATACATGTCTTCATGGCATATACCAACTCCAAGTGTATTTGTCCATTTCTGCAACTTTCTGCATCTAGTTTACAGCTGTCTGATTCACGCTTTGGGGGATATTGGTAAAATGTTTCTGTTACTAAAAAAAGGAGACATATGCATTTCAACATTGCTCAATTCTTTTCTGGAGACTTCATAGACTGAATAACTCAGCAACAGCTGGCTTCCTCCCTGTGAAAGACATGGTGAGAAGTGATTCATTTTTATGCCTGATTCTTGATTTACTCAAATCAAGATCTTATACGGGTGATTTTTGAAAGTCATTCATTTTGCTGAAGCAGTATGGGAACTTGAATATATTGTACAGACTGAAGAGCAGCATTTTCACAGTTGTGGGGGAAGGTGTCACTAAGCTATAATTTATTCGGTGAGAATCACTACTCCATCCTTATAGATGAAGATAACGCACAGAAAGGTCAATCCTAATTCACATTACACACTACAGGTGTATGTGAAACAAAATCAGCAAAAGAAGTCTTCTGCTTACATGTGCATCTTTAGAGACTTGACATAACCACCACCATGACATGCAAAATTCGAGGGTTTCATGGCAGGAAAAATCCTGCACCCTCATCCATTTCTATGGGACATGAGGTGACACTGCTCACGGGGACACAGCCCAAAATGTGTGTGGGGTGTTGAGAGCTGGGTCTAGCAGTAGGGCTGATCTCTGAAAGAGTTCAAAGGAAAGGAGAAGAGCTGTGGCTGGAGAGGAGAGCCAGCACCTCTGTTCTGACACAGCAGGGAGCTTCTGATCACCTTTTTTTTTAATGAAGGAGCTCTGTAGGCATGCTCACACGGGGCTCGTGCAGTATGGGGAGATCAGTCAGCCCTGCTTTGCTGCTCTTGTAAGCCATGCTAGACATGGAGAAGCAGAAGAAGAGAAAACTCTATTTATTCCGCCAGAAGCATGGACTGGAGGTCTTCTGGAGGCTGTGCACCCCCTGGGTGCCAGCTGCCAAGGGGCACCTGTTGGGACATTGTGGGGAAGGGAGCCATGAAGCCAACTGTCAAGAGCTCTTTGGGATGAGGAGCTGCCCCATAGCATGCTTGTAACTCTCACATCTTCTGCCCCAGTGGTAAGTCCAGCTCCTCCAAATTACTGGGGCTTGGCTGGAGGCATGAGTCTCCCACAACCTGATCCGTGTGAGAGTGGCCGGGCGCTGGAGAGTGCTGGCTGGAGGGGTGCCAGATGCTGCTATGCCTTCATGGGATGCTCTGGGAGAGAGACCCGCTGACCCTGGGTCAGGCACAGCAGCTCCCACAGCTGCCCCGGCCCCACCGAGGGCTGGGCTTGCGGCCGCGACTTCAACCCTCCTGCAAATCCCCCCTTGGCCACTGCAGCCGCCTTTGGCAGCATTACAGCTCTCAAATCCCTCTCACCATTCCCTAACAACCATGATGAGGTGCTGAAACATGGAAGCTGAAATCCCCGCATTATTGTTCTCCAGCGAAGCAGACTTGCAAGGGAACATGCCTTGAAAACATCTGGTGTTGGGTTGGGAATTAGGACCAGATATGGCTTTACAATGACCAGATTATTGCACATGACACCACTGCCAGCAACAGGGAAGTCCTTGTTTTAATTCATCCAAAAAAAAAAACAGAAAGCACATTTTATTTTATTTTTTCTTAGAAAATGTATGCCTTTGTCTGAAGACTGTATCTTATTCTGGATAAATTGAGGAAAGAATCAATTTTCTGTGATAAGCCTGGAGTAAAAATAAATATTTCTTTCCTGTATCCTGCAGAAATTATATGCCTATGAGTGTCAGTGCAACAGTTAACATTTCCAGTTCACTCACAGTGCCGTGTCTCTTTGCATACCAGCAGCTGAGAATGGCAAAGATGACACATACTGGTTTTCTGTATTTTGCTTAGTAAGAGAGTCTCTAATGAGAACAACTACTCTAATGAGTATCAATGCTTTCCGTAAAAGAACCCATCCATCTTCACTCTATTGCAACTTTTCAAAGTAGATAAATGGGAAATCCATGTAGTACTGATGTGTTTTCCCTGAGGAAAGTTTGACATCACTTTTTTTTTAGTAAATCCAGTGACACAGTGACACACCGTTGAGTGCTGCGGAATTGGAGGGGGCAGGTATTTTTGTGTTGCAGACATTATCTGTCTTGCGCTGTAGGAATACTGAATCTCTAAATGTTGTCTTTACTGCTCAGAACTGATGTTCTTTAGGAGCTTGGAGCTTCCTCATGCCAAGATCTAATCTGACGTTGGTAAGGATTGGCTTTCTTTTGACTCTGAACAATAAGTTTTCCTTGGAATAGAGGATCTGACTCTTATCCTGGAAGATATTCCGTCTCTGCCTTGTGATTAGCTCATTTACCTCAAACTTTCCCATTTCTTCCACCTCCTTCCTTGACAGCCTCACGTGCCCAGCGAGCCTTTCCCACTAACAGCTCTTCCCAGAATCACAGTGCTAAGGGAGGTATGGTGTTGGGAAACAGAGGCACGTTGCCAAGGTAGCCTCTTGTCACGCAAACACATGTGTTGGGTGTTCCCAAAACTGGAAAGTACATTGGCACTGAGGAGTCCAAGAGTGACACGGAGATCTGGAAAGAATTGTCTCTCATTTTAGTGGCCATTTGGACATGTAAGAAATTAAAGATCACATTCTCTGTGAATTAAATTAGCTAACAATAGTAGATTTGTCTGGAAGCCTCCAGAAGATACCAGTGTGTGGCTAACGATGTGTAGAGGTAATGCCTGTCCTTGGCACGAAGGTTAATGAAAGCAGCGGAGCGCTGTATAGCCACGTTGAGCCTAGTAATACCATAAATATGAAAAGCTTAGCCCTTTTAGTGGACGAACCAGCCCAATGCTGCACATTTTTGCTCAATGTTAGTGACTTTGTTCCAATCACGCCGCTGTCCCATTTATTCTCAGATTAGCTGGTCCAAAATTCACCAACAGAGAGTTCACAGAAAATAAAATTCCCACTTCTCACTCACACCAATGTATGTGCCAGAAAGCATTTACATGCTGACTGAATCAGCATGTAAAATACCTTTTGTATTATCTCACTGATCATAATTAACTCACAGCAGGCATATCTACTACCACAGACAGTGAGCTGTTGGAAATCCGTGTGGGCAGTTGAAAGGGAGGAAGAAATACCATAGAAAACTCCAAATAATACATAACTTTGAACAATGGAAATAGTGACAGATATGACACATTTGGGGTGAAATCCTGACTCTTTCCATGAAAATGCCTGTCATTGTCTTGGTCCAGAATTTTACACTTTAGAAATAAACTGGTCGTGTGAACTTCCTACCAGCTTAAAAGGAACTGTTAATGTTTGAATGTTCAAAATAGCTTCGCTCAGGCTCAGGTAAAGTGGTAGAAGAAAAGGGATGTTGTGGAGGAGGAACTGTGGATGAGAAAGGAGAAGCTTAATTTGTCTTGACTAATGCTGACCATCTACAAATAAGGGATTTTGGATTCTGGTGCTGGAATGATCCTTCACAATCCGTGAATGCAACTTGAAAATCACTGGCGCTTTATTGAAGAACAAAAAGAAAGGCAATTTGTCTTCTGTGACAACTAGGATCAGAGCTGGTCTCTAGCAAATCAGCAAGAGTAGTCCTGCTAGCTCACCATTTGTGTTTCTACTGTATTAAAGCAACAAGAAATGGTACCACAAGGATTTTCCAAACCCACAACGTAAATATGGCTGGGACTACTTTCTATAAAATTTCAGTGGAAGTCTTCTAATTCCTTTACAATCCTTTAGAAAACCCCATTGAAGATGAAAAAAATATTATTTTTAACTTTCTAAAACCTAAGTTGAAGACATTTTCTAGTCCTGTACTGTATTTCAGTACAATACAAAATCAAGATAAAGAAGAAATAATGTAATTTTAGCCTTATCTCTATATTTTTTATCCAGTACTATTATGCTAAGGAACAAAAGGAAGACAAAGCAAGAATTAAAAAAATAACACTCAAGAAGCTGTTGTTATACATTATCTAAAAGAGCAAGAAGGAATGAAATAAAATTTCTATTCAGGGAATGATTTTTACAAATTACATTTAGGCATTATGTATTGTACAAAATTTTGGGGGGCAAAACTTCAACTGATTAAAATGGGCAAAATGGTCATCTTTGTTCAGCTTCTTTTATGCCAATACAAGTGTTTGAAAACCCAAAGAGGACTTGAGGGACTTGTTTTGATGAAAGAAACTTCCTAGACAGAGGAAGCTTTGACCTATGATGTGTGATTTAAATTAGAGCTCAGCCTGAAGATGATAAAATCTTACAGTTTTTAGCACTTTTTTTTTTTTTTTCCTGAAGAAATATTTAAAAGACCAGCAGAATTCTAGGTTTCTCAGGTACCAACTATTGGATTCCCTTAGTTTTAGGCTTATATTGCCTCAGGCTACTTTGAGATAAAATAGATGTAGAACTGTTAACATTTTGCAGTGTCTTTTGTCAGACGTGCCTGTAAATGAAATCTTGAAGCCGTAGGAGTTTTTGTTATCCAGACTTAAATGTACATGTTGTTTAGATGAAAAAGCTGGCATGCTGCAAGTTTCCCATTTAATTTATGTAGAGTCTTCATTCAACCAGCTGGATTTCTTTTGCTGAACATTATAATACTCTCTAAGGGGAGAGCTGGTGCCAAGAACAGGAAAAATAGCTGGCCCAGAGGAGCAAGTTATCTAGACTGACAAAAGGAGAATGTAAATACCTTCTATTTCTGGGTGAGAATCCAGTTAGAGCTGCTTGGGATAGCCCAAATGCACTGTGAAAACGACAGCCAAAACGTAACCTTCTTTTACCCTTGCGCATCACATGCATGCTAATGTCAACTTGCATTTAGGGTTTGGTACTTTTTAAGAGCTCAGGAGTAAGGGAAGGACTGGTGTCATTGATGCACTTCCCACGTGGAGCAAGGTAGGTCTGGAGAGAATTGTCCTCTGATCCGGATCTTAGAACTTGCCGGTGAGGTTTATGAGTGGTTCAGGCAATGGCCCCCTCAGCACACCTTTTATTTATTGCACATGCATTAGGGCTTTCTGAAATCTTTTGCAGGCATCGTTAGACTTAACTAAGGCAAATAATTTTATTTTCTCTTCTGCCTGACTCTTCTAGCAGAAGCTTCCTAGGAACTGTGTGGTTAATCTTATCACCTGTGGCTGTGGACGCCCGTGTTTCTTGATCTCACAGGCAGGTCCTGACCTATGGCTTTCACCTTGTGAAAGCCCACAGGGGTTTTATCCGTAGCCTCTTATGGCAGGTCCTGTGAAAGAGCTTTGGACAGTCCAAATAAAATCTCAGCTAAATCTCCTTTAGGACCTTTTCTGGACACTAGGAAAGCAGATTCCCCTTTCAAGAAGACATTTTGGTTTGCTGTTATGTTATGTCTGGAATATTGGACTGTAATGTTTTAAATCCTGTTTAAATTTGTTCAGAGTAATAAGGTAATTCATGGCACAGTATGATTTAATTTTAGTCATTTAATTTTTAGTCATTTTAAGAGATCTAAGTTTCACATTTTTAAGTTAAAAAAGTAATGCAATTATCTATGCTAGCATGGGTTCATGGTGTCTGAATTAATGGAGCAAATGATTGTATGATGCCATTTTTTACCCTTGTAAGTTGTACTTAAAAATATGTATTAGATCTTGCTAGGAAAGGGTTAGATCTTGACTTAGATTAGACCTTGTCATAGATAAAATATGGGCTCTTCTCAACCCCACCTCACAATATCAACAGTTCAGTTGACAAGATGGGCACAAGATGTTGAGATATCCTTCTCTGACCAGATGTTAAAAAAAGGCACGTACTGCTTGTAAAACATTCAATAAGGAATTTGGTGTTAATTGTTTCCACCAACACCTTATCATTAATTAATAATTGCTTAACACATGACTGAGAAAACTGTGCCATTGCTGAGAAAGCCAAGAACTTCTGTCTTAGCTCATGCCATTAACATTTGGCATTAGACTCTAGTAATTTAGGCCAGCCAATTTAAATATTCTATACCAAAAAAAAATTTAATTTTTTTTTCCATCTCACATCATTTACAAATGTATTAAAAATTAATTTATTCACTGACTCACAGGATAACTGTGCACATGCTAAAAGCCTGTATTGAAAGGAGACCGTAGAAATTATGATTAAAGTCTAGTACCTGGCTCTGCTTCCAAATTGTCTTTCAGACAGAGGAGTCATCTGTTTTCTTTACCAGGCAAATAATACGCCTTGTAATAAATAGTGTAAGAATATCATAAAGCAGCTTCAGACTACAGATATCTTTCCTTTCCTTTGATTCATTATGCTGTATATTTTTACCACTTTATTTTTGAAGCAGCTTGGGGAATACTCAAATAAGATGGATAGATAGAGCAGCAAGAAAGTAGAGATAGATTGCAATTTTAGTAAGTGCATGGAAAAAACCACAAACCATCTTTTGTGATTTTTAAGCTGAAGGGGCTGACAAACTAGACAAGATGAATAAAAAAGAGTGAGTACATGTAGCGATCCTAGTTAAGAACAACAGTGAAGTTAAGCATATGAATAAGGGTTCATCTGCACTGTGAATGGATTTGCAGTGTCGGTACGTGAGAATGATGCCTTTGTCATATAGCATTATCACTGGCATGAACTTACATTCTTGTGGGAAAACTTCTCCCCAAAATGGATCCAAAAGATTTTAGGATACATATATCTCTGGACATATCTTTGTAACAGTGGCATTACACAATTTTCCACTTTAGCTTGGATGGTCCTAAAAACGTCTCCTCAGACTTCTCCTCAGCCAGCAGTTCATTCACAGACCCATCCTGAAGCTTCACATCCTGACTGTTGTTACAGTGATTTACTCTCCAGAATGTGTTTCCCTGCATATCATTTGAAATAGGACTTACTGTAGGAAAAGAATTGACAAAATAACCTACTATTTTTAAAAAATGGCTAAGGAAATACTGACAATAGAAGAGTCATAAATTCTAGGGTTCAGGATTATCTGCAGTTTTGCTATACAAGGGTTTTCTTTCCAGTCTTTGCTGTGTGGATGTGCATAAATCATTACACCATTCGTCTTATCTTGTGGAAGTCTGGTGTTAAAAAAGAAAAAAAAAATGTATAAAGTATGCTGGAATCTTCTTCAAATATAGTGTGATCCCAATCTTACTGTATCTGCCTGCATCAGAAATGCCTCTGCTAGATTTATGGTACAGTAAATATAAAATCAAAATCAAACCTATGGTTTCACATCAGAAATATTGATAGGTTTATATTTAATATGGAAGAAACCTAGGTACGAACTTTGATTCTCCTATGCCAAAATCCCACCAAGGTAAATCTGAACGATTTTATGATGCAGATATTGCTTAGACACTAAATTTCAGTACTTTTTTCCTCGCACAACTTCTTCTGAATGGCAGCTTTCA
>KZ506129.1:10193-85209 GCA_002844005.1 Limosa lapponica baueri
GGGTGAGCTAGCAGAACAATAAGGCAATACTGCAGGGGCTATTAGCTTGTTGATTTCCCACCATGCTGGTATCCAGAGCTTCTATATTCTGCTGGAAAACTTCAAAAGCAAGAAAACATGGGTAGAAGTGTGATCTTTTTTCTACCCTTTTAAAGTATTCTGCTGTAGCATCTTGGTGAAAAGTTCTGTGGAAAGCCAAGTCAGGGAACCACACTGATATGCAGAAGAAATACATCCACTGGATAGGAGCTATTTAAATATTTGATGGCTAATATATTAAATGTTAATTGAATACTACAATGATTTTCTCCCCTGGACAGCACACAATTAACATTTAATTTGTTATAAAATATTTAAAGTTATGAAATATCCGAGGGCAACAGAAATGTCTCTTCAACCAAATTGTCTTGGGACAGTGTGTTAACGGGACAAAAGGTCAGGTTAGCATCTCAAATCCCTCCAATGATCTGTACAAGAGACATGGGAAAAGGTTTTAGAGCTGGCACGGTTCAAGGACATAATCAGAGGACATGAGGTGACGGAGACAGGTATCTTATCCTGTCCCATCCAGGGTGAGATCACAAGTCCTCATGGCTACAAAGCACCCAGCTTGAGAAGTGCTGTGGTGACTATCCATTCCTCAGAGAAGAGCAAATTCCGTGCACTTAGATCAAGCATCTATCTTAATGTTATTTGTTTTAGAGATGCCAGTGAGGGATTCAAGTCTTAACTGCTCTGCACTCATTTGCTCCAAGGCATATTGACAAGAATAGGATTCAGATGATACAGAGCTACTGCTTCAGCTGTGCCCAATGATTCACTAAGCATCAGGGATGGTAATCAGCTTGTAAAATTAGGCCAGTTGTTTAGGACCTGAACACAAATCTATTTCATTTGCTGTAGCAGAGTTGAACATCCTAGCACTTCAGAAACTTGCCTTACTCTAGTGCCTTGTTTAGGAAGAGGTAAGAAACCTTTACTAAGACTTAAATGTGGAAAGGGACCTTTTAATTAGTCCAACAGTGAATCCTTCAGCAAGTTTAGGAAAGCTCAGCCTGAATAGTCCTGATATTTTTAAAGTAAAGCTCAAAGAGCAGAAAAAAACCCAGAGTTTCACTGTGTATCATCCAGAGACAAAAGAAAATTATATACAAGAAAACTATACCTCTTTTGCAGATACCTTTAATTAAAGAAGTGACTCCCAGTGCTAATAAATCCTGAATATCCTCAGGGGTACACAAGGATCACCTCTCAACTCCACATTGTTTGGTCTTGATTTACCTCAGCTTTAAAGGGAATACATGCTTTGTAAAGCTCACTCCTTAATGCAGCTTCTTTTCAATTCCTAACTTTCCTGGGCTCAGATCTTTCATTGACTGTTTTTTAAAAATCTGCTAAACAAACTCTAAGCCTTAGGCTTGTAACAATGGATTATTTCTACCTAGAAGACTTTTAGCTTCCAGAAGCTCCTCTCATTTGCTTATTAGAGAGGTTTGACGAATGTGGGGGAAACCCAAACATGTTCAGTTCATGACGATGTAGAAAATGGTACCGGGGAAAAAAATCCAGATCTTTATCAGATCAGATCTCCCATCTTCATGCTACATACTGGCTCACTCCCTCCTTCAAGTCCCTTTGATAAAAGCCATATTATCATCAGCTGCCGTGGTGAATCATCATCACTCCATGCACAAGCATACAGCATTATGGGAAGACTGCATCCGACAAAATGCCATGCTTGTCTGTGGGAACTGACTGCCAGCTTGCACCAAGGATTTCTCTGGGCCAAAGATGGTTGTCCTGGGCCCCGGCTATAAGACAAAGGGGGAGCCTTCTGCCTGCTGAACTGTCTTTCTGCCTCTGTGTGGCAGAGAAAAGATGATTATAAGAGTACATAGAGAATACACACTCAGAGAATCATAGTAATCATGGAGGATAAGATACTGTACATCTGAGGTCATGGTCATGATAGACTGCCTCAAGAGATGAGTCTGGCAGCCTGCTTGGTGCCACCAATACAGAAGCTGCCCATACAAACACCTCCAGGAAGCTGAAGAGGTGACCAAACAAAACGATTTATCCAAGTCAATGCTGACTCACTGATTCAAAGAGACTTAAATTCACACACTTGATGGCTCAGCATGTTGGAACGCAGTATTTTGGTCTGATCTCTTGGAAAAAGAGGTCATTTTTTCAGTTTGTCTCCTCTTACTCCACAAGCCTTGTACTGTAGGAGGCCTTGGAGGATTTTTGCTGGATGTTTCCCCCTAAATATTTCCTAATATCTCCAACATTTCAAATGATGTCCAAGCAGAAGAGGACAGAGAGAGCCATTAAAAGTTTTGCAAGGAATGTTTCCACAGAAAGCAGATTTTGCTTCTGCAGAATGATTCTGTCCCTTACTGCCACTGTCACAAAACTACCAAATAAACATATACACTTTTTGGTCATGAAAAGACAAGAAACAGGAAACTACAGGAGTACTAAAGGACAGAACTGATAGGCTTTTTCAGAGCTGGGCAGGGCAACTTCAGAACGCTTGTGTGAGGAAGAGGTGCTGTAACACATGAATGATGGGCATGAGCAGACATAGGTGTGGAGAACATAGGACATGAGCTAGTGAGGTTCTTTTCCTCACCCTGTTTGCCAACCAGATCTTTGATCACACCTTGGGCTTCTTTTTTCCACCATGTCAGATTGCCCCTTCTTATTTCACTCTGTTCTCAGCCAAAAATGGATTTGCCCAAGCAGGACCTTTTCTCCTGGTATGGTGGCTGCCACTTACCAATCCGGTGGATTTAGGCTTGTGGCAGGTTCCTGTAACACCATAGTATATCAGTGTCATACCTAATTACCATTCTCTGAGGAGTGAGCCCATTAACAAGCTGCACTGAAACCAGATCTGCATACTAATTAGGGAGCTGCCTTGGAGGATATTAATTAGGGGTGACACTTTCAGGGCAAGTTCTACTTTCCTTCTTTGTGTCCCATTTGAGACATGGCTAGGAAATGTGAGTACAATACAAATAGAGACAAGATGGGACATTATGGGGACAGCCTGTTGCTGCAGCAGAAGACAAAAGTAGAGAAGTTATAGCAATATTCCTTTTAGGACTTGCTACTGTCTCAAGAAAAATTCTAGAAAGCCCCTATATAAATTTTCTTCTAACATTCTTTTAGCCTACAAAGGAAAGATGTGAGGAAATTTGTTTCTTTGTCTCCACAGAGATAATCCTCCTGCTCCTTTCATTCAGTCATCTAGGTCTCTAGTACAAAGGTCTTGTACAAGTCCAGCAGCCTTGGCAAATGGCTGGGGCACATTCTGAGTTGAGAACTCAGTTTCTTGTTCTGCCTCCGACAGCAACCTGGTCCTTGAGTTCTCAATTCTGTTTATCATCTTTAGTCTCAAACAGCACCTTCCTCATGCAGCCCTGAGCACTGTCTAGCTTCATAGCCACAGACCCCCTTCTGCATTCCCTTCTACATCACCACCCTGCACCTACAGCAACCCTGAAGACCAGCAAAATAGCATACTGGCAGCTTACACCAGAGCCTAGGAGACAGGTTTCACAGCACTTTACAGATTGCTGGGTTTTGTTATTAAGACTGGAAATGGAAAATAAGCAGCAGGAGTGAGAACTCCACAGCAAGGAAAACCCTGTTTAGAAGTGTGCACCACTTGTTTCTTTGCTGCATGGCTTCATATATTGCATTTGTGTACACATTTGTGTACAATTCACATCTGTCAATACATCACTGTACAAATAATTTCACCTCCTATTAAACTGCTGCCACCTCTCTTTCTGTATTCTCAATGCATTGCCTGACGTTAGTTTCTGGGTGTCTCACAAAATGGGGAAATAAACCAAACAACTGCTAGACTGGATCACATCTGCAGGCCATGCAATGCAGGATCCTGACTCCCACTGTGATCAGCATGAGAAGCTGCAGAAAAGCATGTGCAATTATGCAATTAACAACCTGCCAATAGGGGAAGTATCATCCTTAATGCCATCAGTTGTTAGTGAGCAGATACCCTCAAGCATGAAGGTTTGCATCCCTTCTGCAATTTCAACCTGTCTAATGTAATTGTGTATGCTCTTACTGGCTATTTCAACATCTTTTCCACTCCTGAATTCTACTGAGCTTCTGACCTCAAGGTAATCATATTGTAGTGAGTTCCACAGGTTAGTGGCACTGTAAAAGTGTACTTATTTTCTTTCTTAGAAGGGAATGCAGATTTCCTGCACAAATTAGTGCTCACATATATGCTTCATTTTGGTTTCTTTAAGAGGTCAAATTCTAGCTCCTGATTTGTAAAACAGATTTGTTTAAGCTATTGGCATCAGAGCTAGTAGAAAGATGTGAATAAAGAAGAAAGCCTGACTTTTTTTTCCACATGAGAAAAACTGGAAATCTGTCTGTCATTTCCTTTTAGCTATCTCTTACTCTGACTCCCTTGATTTCCATAACAGAAGTAATAACACGCAGATAACTTTTTTGGGTCAGCAACTGCTGAAGAAGCCCACAAAACACTCCACTTCTTCCACCTTTTTTCCTCCAGGGTGAGGTCACTCAACTGAGATCAGGAGGCCACAAAAACACTCCACAAGAGAAGACAAGCCAGGAACTGAGGATACTCACAGCGTCTTCTCAAACTGGAGGCACAGTCCCATGGTATCCAAACAGGGCTGGGGCAGGAGCAGATTCTGCTGGCAGTCCAGCAATAAATAGCAATAAAATGAGCCAGGTCCTGAGCTCCTACAGGAAGGCCAGTCAGTTGAGGCAGCAAGAGATAAAGCTACCTGCAACATAGCTCAAGACAGGACTGAGAGTCTGGGTTGGACCCTAAAAGCACTTCCTGACCAATAGTAAAGGGTGCATGAGTGGAGGGTCCAGGTGAGGGTGGTCAGGGTCATTAAGCCAGACAGGTGCACTCAGGGCCTTGATACACAAGTTATTACCATGGAGTCCTGTCTTTGTGTAAGCCTCTGTGGCAAAAGGCAAGCCTTTCAATCATTGTAATGAGGCTCTGTAAGATATCTGCAGGCTAAGGAAGCTTTTCCAATTTTATAAATTCCTGTAAGACTCAATGGATGCGAGCACATTGGGGTGACTGTTAGACAGTGGTCAAAGTTAGTTGCATTGACTCTTACACTGTTTTTTCAGTTGACCTAAGTACAATGATAACTGACAGGAGTATGTGAAGTACTGTGATTCACGTCTGGTTTATTCTCTTCCTCTTTCCTCCTCCTGTTTCAACAGGGTTTGGGACTTGTATCTTAAGGTCTACTGCACTTTTGTTTTTGTGAGGAGAAACACTTTACTTTGAGGCAAGGTCAGTGGGATGACAGAGAACCCTTAGCTCCCGTAGTAGTTCAGTTCCTTTCAGACTAGCTCCTGTAAAGCATCTGCTTCCTTCAGATAGAAACTTAGGCCTTGAAGTTAACGATTCCTGTCCGACAGTATCCATCCTGGCTCTGTCTGCACCTTCAACCACTGATGCCTTAGAGGACAACCTTGAGATTAGCCTTGTCTAGCTTCTATGCTGCAACCTGTGAGTGTAGCTTCAGGCATAGTGGAACCATGATTCCCACCACATATGGAAACACAGGAGCCCACATATACTTAACATGATACCTTGCTGCCAGGCACATCCTCTAAAGCAGTCCTATGGGTTGACTATGAAGGAGCCACAGAGCCAAAAAACAGCAGAGTGCAAAGCATTTGTGCTTCTTTGCACAAATTGCTTTCACTGAGGAATAGATCGGGCCTGTGTCAGCCCTTGCTGCTGCCTTTATCAGCCCTTACTGCTGCCTTTATCCCACGGGTACAGAGTAGTGATGTGTTCAAAGGAACATTGCTGGGCTCTATTCCCGGATTCATCTGTATGCTAGGGATGATTTCCCCAGCGGTTTTCTTCTCCAGTGCTGGTGAATCATCCCCCTACCAGAGATGACGTATCCCAGTAGCTTCTAAACATGCTTTGGAAGAGCATGTTTTCTGTCTTCGGATTATACCAGATGGCATCAGGTGATTAGTGGATTTAATATAGGAAGTTTCCCAGAGGAGGAAACTCCTAGATCCCACCAGAGGGTCTTCACCACCCTTCTGGTCCTTCCCTTCCCAAACTTCAAATAACAGTGGCTGGGCCCCTGCTGCACAACTGAGTCCTCTGCTACTCTATCAATACACTCTGAACAGTTTTCAGGAACAAAGTGGAAACCATTTCCAGCAAATGCTTTTAATGTCACTTTGTTTGCCAAGAGATGCTGCCTCCTGCCTTGGTTATCATTACGAGAAAGCATTTTTACTTAAATAGGGAAAACAAGAGATGATTTTTCTCTGAGTTGCTCATATCTCTAGCTAAGCAGCTTCTGCACTCCCTGGCAAAGGAACATGGCCTGTGCTGAACAGAAGAAAATATTTGGAGTCCCCATTTAAAAAGCACACCTTTGTAAACATCACCTCACTGATTCAGAGAAAACCTGTTGTCAAACATCTGTCCCCCCGCCTCCCTTCTCTCATACGCGATCAGATATATTGGTATTTTTTTGGGCTGTAATCCATGCTAACATGCTGTGCTCCTTGCTTTTCTCTTGTGCTTAGACTCCACCTATAAACATATTATGGCCTCATATTTCAAGTCAGTAATTTTGGATACATTTCAAGAGAGAGGTACCAAGGGAAAGCACAGCACCCTGCTTAAGTTTACAGTAAATAACCAATAAGCTGAGTTCCCTGCTAACTGATGCATTGCCTCCTAAGAGTCATTTGGAAGGGTGGTGCTCCTCCGTTTTCCCAGTAGGCCAGTATCCTTGAGGGAACAGTATCTCCTACAGTCCAGTACACTCTCACCTATGATGCAAGACACTAGAGCATGATGGATTTCTTCAGATTTTCTACTCCTGGAAGTTTTCTGAGCAGCTTTTTACTTCAGAATAGCCTCTCCGCTCAAGAGGTAGCTGCTCACTCCTTCCAGTCTTTGTTACTCTTATCCTGAGGAAACATCTAAGCAAGGGCAAACATCTTTCTTGTGAAGGACCAGAGTGATAACCTCACCTGCACTAAGCAGAATCACCATTGCCAAACCACTGGCAGCTCCAGGGGCAGCCTGGGTGTGACATTCAGCAGCCATTTAACTATGGCACTTTCTCCTCAGTGGGAATTTTAATGCTTGTGATAACTGAAAATCATCCCTTCTTCTGTTAAACAGGATGATAACACAGTTCCTACCTCTCTCACATCTGCTAGGGGTGGGGTATTTGCATACAGCCCAGGATCCTTATAGGCATTTGGGAAGCTTCAGAATAAACAAAAGTTGAGTAACCCATGGGTCTTAGCAGCTGCAAGATCTGGACATTAGCTGTGAATACATGGGAGAGTGACTACATCCTAAATGAAAGACCAGAATTTCACAGTAGTCCTACTCTGGGCATCAGATAACACAGACCATAACATGTCTCTGAACAGTCCACTGAAGAAAACTCTCTCCCTCCTCTGACTCTAAAAGAAGCCAAACCACTTTCCCTACAATTCATCTCCCCTGAAACAGAAAGATGTTTGTAGGATTCAGCCTGACACATTTTCCAGCCTCACATCCTTTGGCACATATTTGCCTGGTCTCTGCCACAGGCTGATGATGCCTCTCCATTCAGGCAGAGACATCAGCCTTGATAGGATGCCTGTAGTAAGTAGGCTTGGAGTCACTTCCTTACAGCTGGGCAGCCAGCAGTGTTTGCTGAACATGTCTGGCAAAATAGTCACCCAGCTCTCAGCTACTTCACCTTTTCCTTCAGGTCCTGTCCAAGAGGTATCCACGCTCTCTGCACTGGCACCAGGAGGCTCGTTGGCAGGAATCTGCTACCTCGTGCCTATCATGGTATCCACTTCAGTCCAAGCCACAGTGCCTGGAGACCAAAGCTCTTACCTTAATGCTTTGCAGCTTGATCAAGGTGAAATCTGATCTGCTGTTCTGAGGCCAAGAAACGCCAGGATGGCAGATGGCAGGGAAGGAAGGTGAGCAGAGCTCTTTACTGGCGTCCAAGATCCTGCGAGAAACCAAACTGCTCCTATAGGGGTCAAATACCAGGGCGAGTAAGAAGAAAAAGCTGCCAAGAAGTGTCTTGATTCTGTTAGAAAAGTCAACAGTGAAATATTACAGAGAAATTAAAACCCAAAATAATGACTTAATTTATTGAGAGTTAGTGTCCTGGTCCCTTACTGACAAGGAAGAATCAGAGGGAGGTGAAACTGTTAAGCAACATAATTGCCCCCAGCTTGAGCTCAAGCTGTCCGCTTTCCTTTGAGACTTTCACAGCTGAGAGAGACGTGAGCTGCACAGCAGAGATGGACGCCAGTGGACATAAATGCGTCTGTGCTGGTGTGTGGGTGTTGGTGGTGAAGGAGGTTGCGCAGGGCTCTGCTCGAGAACCTGGCATCCTTTCCCAACGCCAGCCCCTCCTCTAGGCAGCAGTAACAGCTGTACTGTTTAGTGTTTCTATCACGTTTGCACACATAGATCTCCAAGCACTTCACAGGAGAGGAAACCGATGTTGAGTTCACGCAGTGAGAAAGACTGCAACACACAACTGACCTCCAGGATCAACCAGCAGTTTAGGGAGGCAGGGAATCATCGTCACAGGAGGCCATTAGCTCAGAGCGCTACCTGCTTTGCTTGATTGCCTCTCTTCTGGTAGAAAAAAGGCAAAGATGAAACCTCGCAGCTCGTCAAAAAGCCCAGAGATGAATGGGAACCAATGCAAAATACGAGCAACTGTACAGATTCAGAGAAGAGCAGTAAACATGATTAAAGGGCTGGGGAAATTGATTCCTGGGAAGGGAAAGAGAGCTAAATATGTATAGCTGCGTAGCTATACCCAGAGGAGCATACTTAACCTGCTACAAGTATTTGATGGAAGAATAATTGTCCTGGGAGGAATAAAGGTCTAACAGCTATGAAGAATAGGGTGAAATTAAAAGGGTGGAGATTTAGCCTCTGATGGGCACACTCGATAATGGAGATGCTGACCTATCTCCCTGAGGAAAGCCTGTTGCTTCACTCATGCGGAGCTGTCTGGGAGACAATCATTCTCTGGTACGGCAGTGGACTCTGGAGGTTTTTCCAGCCCTATTTACTTGGTTTCTGTGGACTAACAGAGGTTTCCTGACTCGGTAGCCTGTCACTAGGGGTCAGGTGGGTTTTTGTTTTATAAATTTTGATGACAGCTAAGGGATACCTGGCAAATCTATATCACTGGAGAGTTTAGCCAAACATCCGCCTCCAGAAACACAAAGCTACAGTAATAATATACAACGCCTGCAGACCTTTGCTCTAGAGGAAGAGGCATCGTTATTCTTGTCAGAAAACGGAGGGACTGAAATCTAGCATTTCCTGTCATTAAGGAGATATTGCAGATGAGTGTCTGCTGTAAAATGTTGTGATGGCAGAGCTCAGAATAATGCTATCTGAAAGCAGGAAAAAATATAGCAGTTGTGAAAAGAGGGCATTGCAGTGTATAAAGGAGGTTTCACTGTACAGAGCTGATGAGTGTAGGTTTACCCCACACCTATACCTTGCAAAGCAGCATCTACTGCTGAATGCAATGAAAACAAATGGTCCGGGCTTGATGTGTAAGGGAACCAAGTGCACTGCATTCACCTACCTCAGGCAGGGGAAGAAGGCACATTCTTTGAACATTCAGTGATTTACTCAGTAAGGATGCAGAGTGCTGGACAAGAACTGCTTGTCTAAAACGTGAAATTAAGTATCTGTAGGGAAGAGGCAGAAAGCAGAGGTCAAAGGCATTGCTGAGACCAACTTTGTGCAGGGTTTTCTTCATAGATCTTCAGGCCTCGGTGTCTTGCACCCCAGTCTTGCAGCATGGGGTCTGTATCTTTACCCATGTTCCCAAAACCAGAATACTTTCTGCATACACTGGCATGGCTTGCCTTTGTAACCTTTGAAGTGCTCGCAGTCTCAAGCTGGAAGGAGTCACTACTCGTTTCTAACCTCAGTGTCCTCTGCCTAGGACCAAGACAAAGGAACACAATGGTTTTGGGAGACAGTTGCCCATTTTCTACACCTACTTTCCTCTCCTTTTGGGCTTGTTCTCATACTCAAAGGAAATCTACTTTAAGGCTGTAGCTGTTATCCACTTGCTTTAACTAAAATATCCTGACCTGAAGCACATGTACACTGCTGGTCGAGGCTGACTTCACTGACTAACTTCACTGATTTCACTGTATGTGTAGGGCTCCATGTTCACTCCTGTTAATCCTCAAGCTTTTTAAGGGAATACATCATGGTACAAGATTCTGCTCTACACTCCTTGGACTAATACATACTAAGTTTCACATCAGATAACACAAGAAAATATGGGGCTGGAGCAGGGATTGAACTCACAAACTTCCAGGTTTTATCTCCTATGACATTACTCATGTTCCCAGCACCATTTTCAAATAGATTGTCTGATAAAATAGAGGCCACACAGATAGGTGCTGTGATCAGAAAAGGCAAAATATGCCTGTGATGGCACACAAGTATGAGAAATCACAAAGTGAGACGATTTGGATTTAGGTTTTGATTTGTCTGTCAGTACCGCAGCAGTAGGAGTGAGAAGCAGGACTTATCACTTACTTCTGCTAGACACTAACTGGGATCGGCTTTTCTTGGCAGAACACTGCTTCTCACCTAAAATTATTGTGACTATAGCAATAAGACAGTTCTACAGGGCAGGGCTGACCAGCCCTGTCTCTTCAGAAGGCCAATGGAAATTTCCCTTCAGAGGTCCCCGTGGGAAGAACCACAACATATCTCACCTAGGTTGTTGAGAGTTTTGCACAGAGGGTGTTCCCAAACTGTGTAGAGACAGCCTAATCATTCTCTATCCTCATTTTCTGTCCCTCACACAACAGGCAAAACCATTTTTGGACTTATTTCCAATAATATAAGGCCTCATAGCTCCTTTTGCTTGGGTTTGGCGACAGATCTGCAGTCATAAATATCAGGGCTGGATGCATGTCCTCTTCCAGCTGCAGCCAAGAAAACATTATTGCTTGGTTAGATCTGCCGACCTAGATGGTCTTGCAACCAATGCCTTCCCCATTTCAGTCAGAGGGAAATGGGGAAGCTTTAATAACAGGTCATCGCTAACCTAGTTCAGATGGCTAAAACAAGTTCTGGGATCCTGACCAAAAAAAAAACCTCTGGAGGTATGTATGAAAAGAAACCTACCCCAGGCAGGGGCCCGTGCCGGAAAGCTGGAGTCAGTGTGCCCTTCGCGTTGCACAGCAGCAGCCAGGAAAGGTGTGTGATCTGCGCCTCAGCGTGACAATGTCTGGAAATGGAGACTCATGATTTCAGGAACATCATTGGGAACAGGGGCTGGTCTGCTGTAACAAGTTTTGGCAAACTACTTGCTTTCTTCATTCCCTCCTTTACAGTTCTTCCTTTGAATGTAGGAAAGCCAGCCCACCTGGTTTGCAGAGCCTGTCACTGGGCTTTTAGACTGGAGGAACAAGCATTTCTGCATAGAATGTCAGCAGCACATGTTTCTGGGAGACTGAAGGGCAGGTGGTACGGCCTTATAAATCATCTAAACATGCCTGGTGTGATAAATGCCTGCTGTATTTTGCATAACATCTGGGACAGCAAGGGAGAGACCTTGGGGGTTGAGAGGGAGCAGAAAGTGAACGTTTTCTGAACACTATGAATTGACAAAGACAGAAATGGTGTCATCATATGGCCAAAGAAACAGTCAGAGATGCCCTGTCTGCCTCCTCCGAGGGGAAAGGCAACGGTTTGGGGCATGAATGCACAGCAACCAAAGACTGTTCAGTCCGTTTGGTTTTGTCAGGATTTGACAGCATTAAGAATAGTGTAGTCTCCGTGTGGCAGGCTGAAAGGACAGAGGGAGGGTGAAAGAGGAGGAGGAATTGTGTGGTTTTCAGATGGACTGGTTGGTTAATTCCTCAGGGGTTAAAAGGAGAAAGATCAGGAACAGAAGAAACCAGCGTGGGGGAAAGGACTTCTGGGAATTACTGCAACAGTAACAGGGATCAGGACAAAGAAGGTTTAAAGAACAAATCTGAAAAACAGTTTGAAGCCTGAGCATGACTTTAACACCTTAGTTTGACCAAACAACTTTGAACCATCTCCACCTACTCCTGAAAATAAATGTGATAGGACATCTCTTGTTGCAGAGGGCACCTCTTGTTTTAACCTTCCTTTCTTCCAGCCCTCCCCCTAACACCTAGCTCCCACGACAAATGGAAGAGAACCCATCTGAGAATATTTTCAACAGGTATTGAAGAGCATTACTCAACACAGCTCAAGAGAGCACTGAATTAATCTTCTTATCACATCTTGTGTGATTGGATCATTCTTCTTGCCTTTGACACCAGTGCTCCAACCCATGTGTGGAGTTGGTTGAATCCGAGGTACATCTGGAACCACAAAATAAAAAGTGGTTTTTTTTCTTTGGTGGAGCAGAGGAACCTCAGGAACCACCTAACTTGTCCCTTGCTATGAGGTAAGATGAACTAGAACTGAAACACTCCTGGCAATTGTCCACCTAATCTGCTCTTAAAAAGCTTTCCAGTGACGGAGTCTCCACACTATCCCCAGGCAATCCATTTTGGTCCTTCACTACCATGGCCATTTTATTTCTAGCCTGAATCTTCCTTGATGCGATTTAAGACCATTATTTCTTGTCCTATCCACCATGGATGAGAAGAACAGTTTATTGTCTTTTTTCCTTGCAGCAGCCTTTTATATACTGGAAGACTGTTACTGCCTTCCCTCTTCAGCCTTCTCTTCTGTAGGCTAATTAACCCAAATTCATTCAATATTTTTTCGCAGGTCATATTTGTCAGAACGCTGATTACTCTCATTACTGTCATCTAGACTTTCTGTTCAGGCTCCTGCTTTCTTTAAGAGCAATGCTGGGGGAAAATAAAATAATTAATAAAAGGCATGCCTACACACTTCTGCAAATGGGTGTTTGGATTCATTGTATTTCTACTCAACCTAAGTCAGCACCATGTTTTCATTGGATTATTTTCTCTTGATTTCTCTTCTATTACTCTTTTGTTGCTTCCCAAAGACGTTCATGATAATTCTTGCCTCTTCACAACACAATAGCTTGTTCTGCCTGCGTAGGCCCTGCTCCTTAAAGCACAAAGGTGGACTTCCCCATGAGTTTACAGTGCCACACACCGGACAGCAGATGAAACAAGGGCTTGCCAGCCCAAGCTTAAATAATGGCAAAACTAAAAGGCTGCAGTGTCTGAATGTGTGAACTATTATTCAGAAATTTGTTTTATCACCAGCTAAGTTTTAAGGATAAAAGAATATGTTCACTTAAAAATATGGATTTGCAATAATGCAAGCGAGTCATAAAAAGATAGCAAAATGTTATTAAGATCATACGTAACCTAAGAATTCTCCATTTTGGCTCCAGGGTAGTTTTCTCTAGTCCCTATCCCTCTAGATGAGTCAGAATTGGAAGCAAAATATTTGCAAGATGGGCAGCTCCAGGAAAGTTGTTTTTCTCTGCATTGATTGTACCAAAATAGAGCACTCTCATTGCTGTAAGTTCTCCTTTTTTGACATTTGAGAGATGCCACAACTTTAATATAATTCAACAGTAATTGTTCTGAAGTCAAATGCCTTGTAACGCTTTAAAATCTGTAATCATTTGGCAATGTCTTCATAGTCCAATCTGGGCTATTTATTTCCTGAAATATCAACATTACTAAACGCAAAGAGTATGAGCCAATGTACCTTTGCTCTTGCTGTGTCTGTTTCTATTTCTGCTGCTACCATAAACAAATCTGCTATGCAACGCACTGGATTAGTTAACCCCCCATGAGGTCAACATCTGGAGCAGGCCAGGGAGGAGATGGGGCAAGTGAGCCACAATGGGTAGATGAAGAGGTGGAAGAGTGATCAAGGAGTAGTAACAGAAGTGAGACATGGACGCAACTATAACCAGTGACTGTGACGGAAGGAAGGTTGAGATATATCTTTGACAATATCATGAGAAACAGAGAAGCAGCACAAACCAGTATCCACACAGTGCAGTTTACTCCCTGTAGACACTTGTAATGAAATGCCACATCACATTTGTTATTAATCTCCACTGTACACACAGGCAAGCTGCTCCTATAGCTTTCCTTCACACCGCCTCTCGATGGCTGTGAAGCCTCTATCTTCTCCCAAATGGACTTGGCTTAGAAACTTTTAGTGCGTTTGGGGGAAGGAAGAAAAGTAGGATAGGCTTTGCAAAGAGCTTTTCATCTCACCACCTGAGGGTGCTTATGGAAGTGCTGTCCAGAGTTTTCAACACAGAAGAGGAACATTTTCAGTTTCATTCTGGGTCATCATTTTCTGATTTACCTTGGATTCAGTGTCAGCTGAGCTTCAGAAGTCAGCTCTACCTCCAGCTTTGCCAAAGGTAAGCCAGTTCCTGCTGCTGCAAAGGAGTGGTATGGAACAGTTTCTGTTGTTTGTGTAATGTAGAAGCATTGAGCGGGTCCGACTTCATACTACTTGCTGGGGAAAGCAGGCACTCAATGCTGTTCATAAGCATTTGGATAGATGGGTAGGAACCAGCCAAAGGGACCCTGCAGTAGCAGAGGGCACTCATGGAAAGGGCAAGCTGGTCTGAACATGGGGCAATGCAGTGTGACCACTGAAGAGAGAATAGTTAAGAACATCTCCACATGAACCTGAAAGCATATTCATTCATGGTGTAGTTACTGGTTTCCCGGGAGGACTTGTTAGTATTAGCACAATGTAAAATGCTATGGAACAGAGGCATAAAGGCATGCTGTGTCTAGCTGCGAGGCACTTTCAGGCAGATGAGCATTTAGCACCTCGAATATATAACTATCCTTGTTATATAACAAGGTTTGAGTTATGTTTCTTACAGCCTTGGTGAAAATCGATCACAGCTCAGTCTCTCAGACAATATCACTGCAGAAATGAAATGACTCTCTCAAAAGGCTGCCAAACCTTCCCATGCATAAGCCCTAGTATTCACCCTTTTTTCCTCAGTCACTTCAGTCAGAAAGGAGGGCTGATTTCAAGCCTTAACTTCTGCTCTGAAGACCCTAGGTGCACTGCCGGAATCCAACAGTCCTTTCCCAAGCACAAGCCCTTTACCAGGCTCCCTCTGCTGCAGGTGACATTAACACTTCTCCGTATAGTTGTTCAGAAAGGAATGTTTTTTCACAGACTATTCATTGACATATAGCTCCCACAGCTAATCCTAAAGTGCTTTCTAACACCATAAACTATACATGTTATAGAGATTAGAGCTGAACAAATATTTCACTATAAATCATTTATTCAATAAGTTTCGTATGCTTTTTTTTTCTATTTGTGAACTGTCTGCAAACTGAAAGCCAAATTCCCAAATTCATTCATTAGTCAAAATTGCCTATGAATTTCTCCTGCAGATAGTTTTTGCCCTGCAGGCCATTCATGGACAGTTTGTTATGAATAGCCTCAATTCAATGCTTGGTTGGTTTAGCTGCAGCAGTCATGTGGACGTGCCTCTGTTCTGAATGAAAATTCACTTTCAAATATGAACTGATATTCACAGTGAATTTCTCCCTCTGCTCACTCAGCCCTGGTAGAAATCAACCTATTCAATCTAACTGGGTGGGTTAAGCTGTCCACATCAGCACAACGGGCTGGAAAAGGAGCAAAGTGATGCCCAGTTGAAATTGTTCTGTATAAAGGCAGGCTAGAAACACTCCGCTGGACAGTTGTCAAGTGTCAGAGTTGATGTCCTCACTCTTCCCTAAAGGGTGGCCACCAGACACAATTGGTAAGACAGCTACATCTACAGTGCAGCATCTCCTTGTGTAGCACAATGTTGTCTGTTCTGCTGTTACCCAAGAAAGATGGACGCTTTCTCCTTACTCAATATTCTCATAATGAAGTAACATGGGTGAGTTTTGAGTCACAGCCAGACCTAACTCCCTCTTGCCAACGTGCTTTCCAGAGGGTTAATCCATTCAGCATGTTTCCAGGGTGTTTGTAAGCATTCTTCGCCTCTCTAGAGAAGAAAGTAGATGAAGTAGAACGTAACGTGTTGTAAACAGTAGTTTGAAGTTTGAGTTACCGTTCAACAAGCCTGCAGGCTTCTCTCGTCCTGTTATCTGTCTCCAGCAGATGTTCTTCACATCAGATCACTGTGTTATAGTCTCTGCTGCTGCCAGTACTGCCAAATCCAGCTGCTACTCACAGGGGGGCTCTGAGCAGCCACCGAGCTGCACCTGCTGGTCCTGCTTCTCCATCAGCAGCACATCAGGGCAGCAACACCCTGAAAATCTCAGGCAGGTAACAAAAGGGGCTATGTGTGTCTCTCAGCATCACTGGTGCGCCCTTAGGAAGAGATTTCACAGGCTGATGCAACATTGCTAATTATAAGGCTTCTTTTCTTATTTCTGAGGCTTGAATTGCTCCATGTAGCTATTTGATGATGGAGAAGCAAATCCAAAGGCCTTCTCGGTCAGATAAACACATCAGCAGCTAGGAGAGAATAGTAAATGTCCCCAGCTGGAGAAATTGTTGACTTTATGTTGAGAAACTCAAAGCCAGAAGAAACCAGACAAGGTGGTGGGGAGAGGGAGGAAAAAGAAAAAAATACCCAAAGCAGTAAACAACTGCCAAACCTGAAAGCTTTTCATTTTATGATGGACAATATTTCTATTCCTTCCCATGAAAAGCAGGCATTTGCTGTGAAAATATGTCACAGAAACTTCATATGAACTTTTTACTATCTTTCTTTTTTTTGCCAGACAATTTCAAAGGAGGTCTAGTACAGACTGAATAATAGTTACACGTCTCCAAGCTGCCATTTGAAAGGTATTTGTATTCTTTGTACAAGAAAAGCCCTATTAGAGGGCCTTGAGAATGTATACAAGATAAAACCTTCTCTAGGCCTGTATTACCTTGACCTTTGACCATGAAACATGTTGAGCCTCAGCCTATCCAAGATGCCACTGCCATTACCTTCTTCAACACTTTTTGCTCAAAACACTTCCAAGCCCTTCCTTCACCAGTTCTCTTTCCCCTTCACAGGCCATTTGAAGCATTTTGTCCCCACCTTGACAACTCATCTTCCACCCACTTCTCTGCATCTGTTTCTTCACTTAGCTTTCTAGCAGCATCTTTGCTGAAGCCTATTTAGTCAGTCTCTCACCTCTTGCAAAAGGGTCCTGTGACCAAAAATGCATCTCTGATCCCTTCTGCCAAGCCATTTTTGCCATTCTCCAAATCTCTTCCTTCATGAAATTTGGCTTTCCAAGGTCTTCTCTCAAACTCCTGCGAGCAAATCCAGCATTCTTCCGCTCCTCCAAACACACATACATCAGTGAATAGGAAACTACAAAGGCACACATGAAATGTGCCTGCTTATTCATCTTGCTGTCAGTCTTCTTGCATCCTTCAGGAGAGCAGACTCTAAACTCCTTGGAACAACCGCTGTGGCCTTTTGCTATCTTTAAAAGTTCCTACAACTTTTATCATGATAAGAAACAAACAAACAGAAAAACAACAAAGAAAAAAATAAGCAGTACTTCATGTAGGATGGAGTTGAAACCCCCTTTTGGATTGCAGCAGCAGCTGCTAAACAGGGAGCAGCAAAGATGCATCGCAGCAGGGAAGAATGAGCAGGAAAATCCTATAGCTGGTTAAAACTACTTTAGTAGAAATTTATGGAGGTGAAATAATTTACCTTTCTAACTGTAAAATTTAATCAAATTTCGTAGTTTTTACTTGCTGGGACACCTTGAGGGGGGTCATAGCTGTGATTCTTTGTCCAAAAGAAACAAACCGAACTAATCTGCAAACAAAGCACACGTGATTTTTTAATAACTTGGAAGAAATTGTGCACTCACTCAAAATCACATTGCTTCCCTCTGTGTATTGCCTGCTGCCACCCCAGCCTCATAGCGGCTCAGCACAGCCCCTCACCCAGGCAGGCCCTTCTCCCTGTGAAAGCAGGAGGGTGATGGACCCGAGCTAGAAGGACATCTTCCACTCAATCTCCTTCATCCCTGCCCAGGAAGCCCAGAGGATTTTTCCTCTCTGGCATCGGCCTTGGAAGACATCAAGGTTGCACCCATGAAGGGTACCAGGTCCTTCCTACACAGCAAGTGAATGATTACAAAGCTATTGTACTAGAAGGGGAGGGGAAAAAAGTGCATTGCTGGCAACTCTTTTACTTGATTTTATTTTTCCCCTCCCACCCTTCCTTTGGAGCTATGTTAAACGATAAGAGTAGGGAGACATTTAGCTTAAATTAGGTTTACAAATAGCCCGGTGAATAGGGAAATGAGGTGCATATGCTGCATGTTAAAGTGTCACCGCCGCGCAGCCCGATGCGACTGGGATTTGGAAAGAAGCCGGGTCCTGAAGATTAGGCGCAAAACACTGTCAGTCAGGAGCACGCTGGAAGGTTTCGTGGAGCCCAGCTTCCCAAGCGCTTGATGCTGCTGCCCCCCGACGGTCCCTCCTCGCAAACTGCCTGCCCGCAGCCCCGGCTCCGGCGGCCACAAGCGGGCCGGCACCCCGGGCTGCCGCCGGTGCTCCAGCCCCGGCGCTGGGGGCTGCTTGTCACCGCAGCCCGGCCAGGGGAACCGGGGGCGTGCAGAGGTGACCCTGGAAGAAATCGTCGGTTTCAAAGGTTTTAAGTGCAGTCATGGTCTGGAGGAAAAAAAGTCTATTAAAAATGACGACTAGGTGCTCTCTATTTATTCCCTGTCACTGAGATTTATTTTCTGTCCAAAGTTTTTCTCTTTTTTTTTTTTTCCTTCTTTATTTTCACCCAGACTGCAGACTCCATCTGGCAGCTGAACATCTAGCTCTGCCTTTGATGCCTTGCAATAAGGGTTCGTGTTGATAATTGAAGCTGCTACCATGGCAGCCCCAGAGACCAAAGCCCTCTGTACACAGGGTATCCACATGGAATGGTCTGTCCACTTAGTATTGTGGCTAGCTTCTCCCAAACACTAGCTCCTGCCAACTCACCTCACCGCTCTTTGTCTAGCAACAGCACTCTGTACCAGCTTGCAGGGGCAACTAGTCCCCATGGGCAGCCTGACCTCCTTGCTAAGCCTGCTGGCAGGGGAGGCCAGGAACAGGGGCTGGCTTTATTTACCATCCTCGATGAATGACAGATGACATGAAGGCTGCTTATATCTCCATTTGCATGTCTCTAGAGGAGGGATGGGAAATTTGGATGTAGATTCTCTCATCATTTGGGACATCAGGGACTGTTCTGAGCACTCATACAGAAGCTCTGCACCTTGGAGGCAGGGCAAATACCAAGAGATAAGCAGCTGCCTATTACACAGGGCAACACTTTCACTGTGAGATGTGCTGCCATCACCACTGATTTACTAAGTTGTTCTCTTAAGAGAAGGTGGAATGAAATCATTGGGTGCTGGTCAAATTGTTGGACTAGCCATCTTTACAATCCACCAGCCAGCCTCCTGAGTTCCCTCAGAGACTCACACTGGGGCTAACTGGGCCTCACCGCAAAACTGGGAAAACTGGGAGACCTGAAGGTATTTGGGAGGAGGCAGAAGACAGTTGAGCTGAGGAAGGAAGAGTGAAGGAAAGTCCACAGAGAGGATGAGAAGCAACCACAGAGAGTGAGGAAAAGGAAACTGGACAAGAGGCTTCAGCCTCATGGACTGGGGAGAGAGGACTGAAGAGGGTAGGGGACAGGGAAAATAAAGTGGGAGAGAGTGGAAGAGAAGAAATGGCAGACTCCATAGGGAGGGAAGGGACCTGTCAGCAGTAGGAGAGGCAGGGGAAGGTGGGTGGGGAAGACAATAGAAAAATCCTCTCTGAGGCAAACACCAAGGGAGGGAATAGCTTGGAGAGGATATATGGATGGAAGAGGGGAAGAGATGGAGAAAGCCAGAGGGGCTTGAGTCTGAGAGCAGGAGGCTGAGGGAGTAGCACACTGTGCCTTTGGGGCTTGGCTTGAAAAGACAGCTGCCTTGGGGATGAGGCATATGAGAAGGGACTGCACAGAGGAAGATGCAGCTGCCCCTGCCTGTGCTGTGGCTGTCACTGTCCAAAGGAACTGTATTCACTGTGAAGGCTCCCAATGACTTCTCCACAAACAGCTGTTTTCACCAGCTCACCTCTGAGCACACTCCCTGATTGCAAGTAACCAACACACTGGGAAGCTGTTAATGCTGCAGCCATCCTGACAGGAACAGCCCGGACAACAGAGCTGATGCTTCTACCTGGTGTCCTGAAAGAAAGCTGAACCACCACACAATGCAGCATTGGCAAGTTTCTGACACCAGTTTACAGAGAAGAGTGGCCTTTGCCACTCCATAGAGCAGCAACACTCCTTCAGTCAACAAGGCAAGTCTTAAAATCCCACCTGCTTCTCCCCAAATGCAGTGGATGGTCCCTATTTCAAGGCCATGCAACAGGGCAGCCAAAGATCTCCATTTCCTACAAGGAGAATCAGAAACATGAAACCCGTAGCTCCTTCTTTTCCTCCAATTAGCAAAAAAAGGTTTTTCTTTCCATCCAGATCTGAGGTTAGCTGGGAGCCCACAGCTTCCAGCCAGAGCTGGGAGTGATAAGACCGCTAGCCAGGTGTACGCTAACCACACCTGCCTTTGGAGGTAATACACAGCTCTCCTGTGCTTTGGCAACACCTCTAGGATTAAGTATGCTTGATGCTAGATAAAACCAGCTTTCCTGTCCACTGGACAAAGCCAGAAGGTTTGCTGAAGGTGACTGGAACTAAATTAAGTTTCTTCTTGCATCTCTTAGGAGCTAGTTTGAGTGTGGCTGGTCACCTACTTTGAAGAGCTGCATCCTCAACAGAGAAAAGTGAAGGAGCAAGGCAGTCTTGAAAATGCAGATTAGCACTAAGGAAAATCCTGGTCTCTGGTTACAAGTAAATTAATGTGAAGTACAGAGATCTGTATATTCCTAGGATACCCTCTCTGCAGCATCTGGCAGAGTTAACACCCAGGGCTGGCAATATGCATGTGAATAAATATGCAGATTATCCTTAAAAAATAAAACTCCTGTAAGGCCGTCAGTCAGAACCGATATTGGAAACATTCCCTTTTATCCCCATGCCTAGTAAGACTGTGGACTCCTTGAGCAGAGATCTTTAAGAGCAAGTTAACCATCTTTCAGCACGGGATTAAATATAGTTGAATCTCTCAGGTTGGACCCTGTAGGGGTTCCGTGCGCACATGCGCATGTGCATGTCTGTGTAGATTAGATTATTTTTTTGAAGTCATTCTCAAGCCTGTTCTTTACAATTGTATCAATTTTCCAGGTGGGAAACAAAAGTTTCAGAGAGACTAAACTTAACATTTTCACTCTCAGGCTCCTGTGTTCAGATTAAGCAATGGGTCTGCCTCTGACACGCACTCCAAGTGTCCAGCTGTGGCTCCCCAGGATGGGTATTTGCATCCATGCTTACCTCAGGTCACGCAGCAAGCTGAGAGTGAAACCCAGGTCTGACTAGTACCCTAGCAGCACGTTTGCTGGATCACAAGCGTCCAATGTATTTGTCTTCATTTAATGTGCTTTTTTTGTATCCTCTTGAGTAATTTCCTCCCTTTAAAGGATATAAATCACATACCTACAAAGTAAAGAATTATTTAAAGAACATTTATATTTAAGCTCAAAAAGGAGGATGAATTTAACTCCCTAGTGGCTGAGATGTGACTGGCTGGTGAATATTACTTAGCTTTCACTGTAAGAAGATGTTTTACAGCTTCAATACCAGCTGGCCTGCAAACCAGTGTTCAGCACACTGGGGTGCTACTGTGGGTGAATGCCCTTGCTGCAAGTTAACTTAATGCTGCCTTCATTCATTTCACTCAAATCAAACTACACTGCTCTCAGCCCCAGATGCAAACACACGCACATCAGGCTTTGCCCCAGGTTAACTCAATCAGTTTAACAACTCCATCTCATTGCATACCACTCTCAGATGGAGACAAGGTAACAGGGGTTTCTCTTTTACAAGGTAACACCACAAGCCACACCACAATTTCATTTTGTCCCTAGTCCTGTTGCTGCTAAAGACTGGGAGGGAAGTGCAGGAGGGCAGCCTTTCCCAGTCACTTACTTCAATAGCCTTGACAGTAGCAAGTATTAAAGGTAATCTGTTGGTATGAAAAAGGATGTTTGTCCTGTTTGTTAAGTATAGCTTAGCAGCAGAAACACCACCAGAAGCTTTAAATGAACAACAAAAAGGACATAAAAGAAATTAATACATTGGGCAAAGAATCATAGTGCCCGTGTTCTAAACAACCTCATACCTGTTCTCTCCCACTACTGCCTTGTGTAGCAGTTGCATTTGCGTTTCCTTCCCTCTGTGCATCACTCTAACAAGCAATGGATTTTCAACAACTTTGAACACAAGTCTAATGCTGAGACTTAGGTTTATGAGAACTGAAATATGATGCAAAGATGCATGGCCATTACATCTACAGGACAGACAGTCACTGATATATTCCAAAAACCTTTGTAAAAGAAAACAAACCAAAAATCTACAGCCCAAGAATCCTTTAAATCATTTACAACTGGCAGAGACTGATTTGATCAATTTTAATGCAGACCTTGAACTCCATGCTCAGAAATATGACACAGCCGTCAGGCACTTCAGCTTGCTCCCAGGCAGTGGACAAGGAATTTTGTGTCAGTCGAAAGAAAGGTTAGACCTACTGTGTATCTGGTGCGTGGAGAGAGGGAGGCACAATGTTTATATTAAAGACCAGCTGAAAGGCTACCAGAAGAGCCCCGTGGGCTCTATTTTCTTGACTTGATTGACAAGAATAGAAATGAGAGTATGACACAGAAATCCTGATTAAAAGCTGCATTTCAAAGGCAAACAGTATTTGTTGAGTAGCTGATCTTAGAACTGTGGTTTGGAACATTTCAAAGACCAGCTTTTGGTAAACACAGATCTGGAACCAAGCTCTCATTTCTAATATCCCAGGAGCCCGCTGCCTGGGGCTGGAGATGGCTCTGTGTAAAGCGAAAAGCTTTGGAGTCTTGGTCACATCCAAAATCTATTAGGGTCATGTTTTCTATTTCCCTTCCACACATAGCTGAAAAGAAAATCAAACTGGGGGCATGTGTGTGTGTGTGCATATAATCACCTTGCCTTTTGAACCAAAGCCTCACCCTGCTTGCCTGAGTAATCTGAACCCAAACTCTAGATGTCCTTGATGTTGCAACTAATCTGGGCAATTAAGCATGGACATGGGTGCTGGTTTCACAAAGGCACTGAAGCCTTGGATCCCCAGAACTGGCTAGTGGGCACATGAGACTTAGTCTGCAGTGGCTTTTCCACTGAGTGCTCTCCTAAGCTCTGAAACATTGCTCCAGTAGGGAGGAGATAGAAAACCCACCCAGGCAGCTCTTCTCTACCTCAACAGTGGGGCAGGAGAAATTTAAGTCAGTTGTAAGCCCATAAGAAGTTAGTTGCACTGGTGGATACAGTTAAATAATGAAATAGCAGGTTTTTACACTATCTGTGGCCCACCTGTTCCCCAGATGGGATGTACCAGCCCACTCCCCATGCCTTTGAGTCCCAGATCATCAAAACAAGGAGAGGAGCTGGGAAGCTAGAGGCAGGCCATAGCGAAAACCATTTGCTTCTGGGACACAGAGAAAGCACTCAAACCTCCCCAGCACAGCATAGCAGACACCACAGTACTGAGGGCAGATCCTAAGTAACAATCGCAGGAGAAAATAAGGAAGAGGTGTTCATACTCAAGGCACAGAGCACTTTATTCTTTGCAGGACCACAAGGGAAAGAAACCAACCTACGAGCTAGTAAGGAGGTAAAGCCTGGTGCAGGCAAGCTGAACAAGTGAACAGGAGCCGATGTAGTTCTTCATCCCTCCAGAGGATGTCATTGTAGAGCCACCAAAAAAGGCGAGCTTTGTGACCCAAATCTGGAGAGAGTGTGAATAAATGCCTAGTGTTCAGCCGCTCTTCGGACAATAACCCTAAACCTCCCTATTTACTTTCCCAGAAGTAACCTATTTTCCCTAGGCCAGCGTGCAACTTGTGGAAGGACAGGAGGAGCCACAAAACCCATCGTGATTTGAGAGATGTGCAACAAGTTAGCCTGAAAAGCAAATGGGATGTGTGCTCTAGGTGACCAGGCTGAGTAGAAGCATGGGGTGCTCACACACTTTGCACTTGTGCCTGCTTGCAATCTTTTTTGGTGTCCCTGCCCATGGATGGGTGCATGGAGGATACATTCACACAAAAGGAAGATAAGCTAAGAAAACTGTGAACATGGAGATTGTGTTCATAGGTAGCAGGAACAGACTGTGTTCTGCAGATATTGAGCAAGTGCCCCCAGGAAAGAGCTGCTGGGGGGTGTGTGTGTCTATGTGCTTGTTCACCCTGCTAACTCATTTCCATGGTTGGTGTCACAAAAATAAAGTCTTTAGTTTTTGTCCCAACAGCAAACCACAGCCAAAAGAAAGAAGCACTAATGATGTTCATAGCACACTTCTGTAATAGTTTCTAACCCTAATGATGCATCTTAATTTTGAGAGTCTAATGCCACAATGTCTTCTCTACCGAGCTAATTCTACCCCCTGCTGCCTTTGGTCCTCCATGTGAGACTCAGGGTCATACATGCCTTTGCCACAAGCCTCAGTCTAAGAAGACAGGAGAGGCTCGTGAGTGGGAATGCCATACCACTGATGCGTAGTGCTATAAAAGAGTCTTCAGACTGCTGTGCAATCTTAGAAACTGCCTCAGCTTAAAGTACTGCTGCTGCAACCCAAATCATGCACCTTTTCCCCATCTCAAACGTCCACATGGACAATGACCTGGTGATTGCTATACTCAGCTTGCCAAAGTGTCTTGAGATCCTTCAAGAAAAATTACTACCCAAAAGAAATTCTCCATTTATTGATAGTATCCAGGAAGCTGTAAGGCAGGCTGTGCAGCTCATCCCCTGTACCAAACACAGTGGGTTTAAATACAAGCAAGCTAAACTACAGAGCCTCTGGGCTTTACTCTATCAGGCCCCTTAGCCAATGCTTCTCTGTGTTGTATGCACCACATCAGTTTTCCCATTAAACCATAACAACTGGAAGCAAGTCATCATCCCTTCCCAAGTATGATTTAATAAGCCCAAATCCAGGAGCTGACCCAGGCTACATTCAGTGCTAAAGAATCACTTGCCAGACAGCCATGCAAGCTGCATCTTAATCTCCTCTCTTCTCTGCTGCTATTTGTTTCGGGGGTTTGGTTTTCTTTGTTTGTTTGTTGTGTTGGTGTTGTTTTTTTTAATACAGATAGATTAAATTTCCTGCCAACCAACTTTCTCATTCACACATGTTACAGAGGAAGTGAAGGGAAGGAGGAAATCAGGAACGAACGACCAGCAGAAAATAGCATTAGAAGGCTTAGTGAAGAGTCTGATCCTTAGCAACGCGCACTGTCCCATTCCTACACATCAGCAGTGCTCTCTAAAGCAAGGGAGCCTCTACCACAGGGAAAGGAAAAGCGCTTTTTTAAGCTCTCATTGTCTATGGAAACTCATCAAAGAAAACATGCCAGAGCCCTAGAGTGGGAAGTCCCAAGGCTACCAAGTTTCTCCTCCCCCAAAACCTGTATTCACCCGTCCATGCCCAAAACTCTTGCTATTATCTCCTACTCCCCCTCCATGGCTGTGTAGGTGACCTAATGAAACCTTTCTTTGTACCGCCTGCCAGCAGACAACAAGAGCTCTGGGGTAGTGCCAGGCTCAGGAAATGCCTTGTGTGTGTCCTCCCTTGATTAGGAGGTCACAGACCTAGTAATTCTTGGTAACATCCTCCCGGCATTGCAACATGCAGAGGCAGACATGGAAGAAAGCAGGCTGAAAAAAGAGCCATAGCCTTTCGCTCTCCCTGCTTTCAAGGTCTGCTTTGTCCCTGATGTTTACCTACTTCCTCCCTGAGGGGAAACATAGCTCAGTGACATTGGATTCCCTTTCTCAGCACCCATATTCCTGATCCTTATCAGCACATCTTGCCTTACTCGAAAGAGTGGAGCTCTAACAAGGGCACAGTGGGGGAACTCCTGCTTTGCTGTCATTGGGAGAACAAGCTGCGGGCAGGATGGCCAGCAGCGCTTGAAAAAAGCACAGGGAGAAGGGCAACTCAGTCATCAAGACACCTCACAAGAGTTCTGCTTCAGGCCTCCCTTTAATAGAGGCCACAGGAGTTAATAAGAGGGCCTGTTGGGTTTGCTCTGAAGTAAACACGTGAAAGGGATCTGCTTCCTCAGTTTTCCCTGCATTGTCTTAGAAATGTTCAAAACTCTCTTAGCAGAATCTGCTGAACCATTTCGTGTACCTTGATGCTGGCATACACATACACAGACTCATCCATTTGCTCACAATCCAACAGCACGATGGCTGGGAAGATCCCAGATAGAGTGCAGACACAGAAAGGCACTTGCTAAAGCAGAAGAAGCTGAGATGCAAAATGTTGCTTCCGATAGAAATCCAGTGACCTGCAAAAACTTACCAATGTGTTTGGTGAAACCAGAAATTTATCATGAAAATTCCCCCACTATCTTTCCTTTTGGTGGAGGGAGGGGATCAAGAATTTTCAGTTTGATTTCCTCTGCCCAGTAACAAATCAATCACCCAGTTACCTCAGTCTTGGGTGTCATTTGAGGCTACCCTGATTTGAGGTATGCTTCATGAAGACCTAAACCATGACACAAGGAGGATGGATCTCCTGAGCATCCCAGGTCCTCATGGGGAAGCGAGGCAGTCTTGGACGGGATACCATCTGGTATGCTGGCTTCTGCTGGAAACTTATTTGTGTTCTGGCAAGACTTTGTTGAAGTGCATGCATCTGAGTAATTTTTTTTTTTTTTAGTTCAGATGAATCAGCAGATCCAAGTCCAAAAGCTGTGTAAGTTAAAAAAACTTCTGGCAGTAGATTTCCCAAATGTTTTAAATTGATCTCTCATCCACACCAACCTCTAAAAAGATGCCCATTGTCAAAGTGTAAAGCATGCTGGAAACTTATTTGTGTTCTGGCAAGACTTTGTTGAAGTGCATGCATCTGAGTAATATTTTTTTTTTTTTAGTTCAGATGAATCAGCAGATCCAAGTCCAAAAGCTGTGTAAGTTAAAAAAACTTCTGGCAGTAGATTTCCCAAATGTTTTAAATTGATCTCTCATCCACACCAACCTCTAAAAAGATGCCCATTGTCAAAGTGTAAAGCATGCTGTCATGGCTATTTCTCTGTCTAAACACTCAAACGTACAGTTAACTCTTGTGCTAGAACAAATTTTCTTCTGACATTCTTTGTTGGAAGGTGATATAACCAATAGGTATTGACATTTAAAGTAACATCTGTGGCACCTACTGTGGTGGACAATCCTTACTATGCAGCTGGGGTTGAAGGCTGTCAGCAAACTCATGCATTTCAGTAGTGACTTCCACTTATAATTATAATAGCTTGAACCTTTGTTTGCTTTTTAATGGTAAATAGTCATTCTGGAGTGACACACGTCTAACTGGTATTATTTTTGGCTAGCTATTTATATTGCAGCAACGCCTCACTAGATAAAATTTACAGGCTAAAACTCCAGCATACTGGGTGCTGCGCAAATCTTGTAAACTATCCTGTATCTTAGGAAATTCTGCTCTAGATCAATAGACAGAGATGTGCAGAAGAATAACGTGAGGGGTAAGTCAGCGGCAAGGAAGGGATAGTACAGCAGAATACTGACAGGGCTATCATGGGAATGAAATGCAAAGATGCTATTAATGTCACATCAAGGTTGCACAATCAAAAGATGAAAAATGCAAACATTAAGATTCCTACAGCAGCTTTCCCAAAATGGCAATGCAGTCATCTCATTTACTATAAGGTCTATATCTGAGAACACATTTACGGGAGTATTTTAAACTAGGTGTTGAAAAACACCAAGGAATGAGAACACGATGCATGTACAGCAGGGCTGAATTACCACTGCTGCTGGATCTGTAGGTTTCTGGGTTTAATAATCATTCTCAGAATATCTGGGGGATTTTAGAGAAGAAGGAAAAATGAAACATGGAGAGAAAAATGCAAAATCTTTGGCAAAACATCAGGCTGTCCTAACTGATAATAACCTTCTGCTAGCAGGTGTTGATAAGGACTAAGTGTGTGCTTCCCAATCCCCTTATGCCCTGGAAATGTGAAGGCTCAGACGCTGAAATTTTCCATGCTCTGTCTATGGAGTTCAGCACTTTTGTTGACTTCCTGACACTTTCTCCCATCAAATTTACTCAGAAGCAAGACAGTCAATAAGGACCTTCCTGGTGACCGCCTTGGATTTTGGATCTGGGTTGAACACGCCATGTTTCAGATTGGAAAACCAACACACAAGCAAAGTCAGGCAATTTTTAAAAACATTTTCCCACACCACTCAAAGCAGCAAAGGATTTCCCCCGTGGAAAAAAAAAAAAAACAAAACCCAAAAACAAAAAAAACCTCACCTTTGTCTAGAGAAGTAGAACCTTCCCACGTTAGGGTTTCTAAAGCCACTCTTCTTCCCCCTGTCAATCCTACCACCCAGCAGCAAAGTGAGCAGAAAGGCAGGAAAGAGGACTGCTCCAGTGAAACCGGTGTGCACACACACACACAGAGCAGCCACCTGCCTGCACCACCGTGGGGCTTTGCACCCATTCTGGATGGAGTTGTGTAGGAGGGGGAAGGAAGGGAGGTTAGATTATTATTTTTTTCCTTTTTTTCTTTTGTCTTCTCTTTTTAATTTAAGCAAAGAAGGCACAAAATCTCAGCCAAGCTTCAAACCTAGTGCTGCCTGGGAGCCCCAAACTTCACAAAAAGCCAGTGTGTCCATGTAGGAACCCAGCCCTCACCTCTCCTCCCTCTTCCTCAGAGTCTGTGCTTGCATTTGAAAGGTACTGCTCAGGCGGAAGGCCCTGCCCAAGGCTTGTGCACTGCTAGGGAAAGTAAAGCCGTGCCGGGACAAGGAAAGTGGGGATGAGGAAGAGTCTGTTGGCTTAAACAGACCCTTTTACCAATGTGAGAGCTAAGGAAAGTCACCTGTGACTCCCCAGAATGCTTTTCCAAAAGCAGACCTGGGAGGGCTCTGGTGCTTTTGGAGGTCACCACTGCTTTTACATGTGCAAGGGTTGGTGTTATGCAGGAGGGCAGAGATACCCATCCAGGCATGGCACCTTTGAGCCAATGCTCTCTAGGAAGGTAAGTACCAGCCCTCAGTCCAGCCCTCCAAATGGCACCAGGTTCCTTGAGCAGTTTCAACTCTTGGCTTTGATTAAGGCTATTTAGTTGCAATAGAAAAAGGATGGGTGCCAGGCACAACCACCTCCCCAGCTGCAAGGAGATGGCAGAGCCACTGGCAGATGCCACCAGTACCCAGCCCCAGGACATTGTGGGAAGTAGAGGAGGCAGAGAGATAGCACGTGGGTGTCCACAGGGTTACACCCTCCATTAAACCCCTGCTTTCACTCTAAGAAAAGGGATTTGGAGGCAAATCCTGCCACCCTCAGCATTTGGGAAGTCCCTGGGTGTGGGACAGGAGGAATGAAAACTGCAATGCCTCCGTGTGGGGGCCCCAAGCACAACATGTGCCCTGCCATACCAGCCAGCCACGGACAGCCCAATAAGGAAAACTCACCATGCAAACACCAAAGCTGTGGGGTTTGAAACTTCTTGCCCTGAACCAGAGCAGCCGATGGGCAGCAGATGCCTCTGGACCTGCCTGCTGCTCTTCCACGCCACGCTGCTCCTCTCTGCCTCCTGAATAAACCCAGCAGCAGCCCAAAAAAAGAAAAAGCCATGAGCCGTACAGCAGCAACAGCAGCGACGCACCCTTATCCTGCATGGAGTGTCTCGGGGAAAGACACTCAGCTCCATCCTCCACAGCCATGAACAGGCAGCGTACTGAGCTAGTGCAGGAAAAACACCCAGTCTGAGGAGGACCTGTGTGTGTCTGTGTCTGTGTGTGTCTGTGTGTTTGTGTGCATGTTGGGGTGGGGGAAGAACTGCAAAAAATAAAGACAAACGCTCCCTGGTCTGCGCCCTTGCCCAGCCGTCCCCTTGGCCGGGCTGGTGGCTGTACCTCCGTCTCTTCCCTCCAGCCTGTCCTGTGTCTCTTCACACCCGGCCCACTGCCCTCCTTCATCCAGCAGCGGTGCTGGGGGTGTGGGGAGGGTGCCAGGGTGACCATGTTGAGGCCTACCCTGCCTCAGCACCCCTCCCCGCTCAGCCCTCCCTGCCCCAATGTGGGCTGTCGTCCTCTTGGAAATAAAACAGCAACAACAACAGAAAAAAAAAAATTAAAATATATATATATATCTCCCCAAACCTCCCTGAAAGACCCAAATGGATGGAATCGATCCCCAACAAAACCAACGGGAAACAAAAGCAAAAGTCCCTCCTGAGGTCAGGGCTGGGTGCACATCCCGGCCGAGGCCCAGCAGCCAGGGAGCATGTCCCCACCTCCTTGCTCCTCCGACCTTGGCACGTCTGCGGTGTCCACCGGCACAAGGAGCCCCAACAGCCAGGGGGATGTGTCATGGCTGGGGCTGTCCCCCCCCCGGCCAGCAGTGGCCTTGGGAGGGAAGGGCAGGGGGGGCGAGGTAAGCGTGTGTCCCCCCCACTGCCTCGCCACCTTTCAGGAAGGAGTAGGGTCTCTTCACCCCACCAGGTACAAGAGGCCCCTTGCTTGGCTCTTGGCCGCCAGCATGGCCCTACACAAGTGATCCAGCCCGGCTCTGGGCGGGCACCATGACAGGGACAGCCCCGATCCGCTCCAGCGTGGCCTGGCTGACGGCGTAGGAGCGGGTGTGCGGTGGCCGCGGCTTCCTGCTGACCGAGCCGTTGCTCCGGATCACCTCCTGAGGGGACGGCGCTGTGCTGGCCGTCACCACCAGCGTCTTAGGGGGAGCCGGGGACGGGTGGCCGCCGTTGGCATAGATGGGGCGGGTGCTCGTGCTCCCCGAGCGGGAGAAGGGGGGCTGGTGGGCATCATTGCTGTTGCTGAAGCGGGTGAAGGAGTCTGTGGCGTGGTTGGCTTTGGGGTCATTCCAGTAGCGGCTGTTGTAGGTGTTGGAGGAAGTGAGGGTGTCATTCTCTGACGAGGATGCATCGGCGTGGAATGTCTTTGCGGCGGAGGAGCATTTAGGTGGCAGGTCATCCTCCCTGGGAAGGAGAGGGTGTGAGGGCACACAGAGGATGCCGTCCTATTTGCCTAACACCAACCCTTGCCCCCCGCCACACCCTGATGAGGTCAACACCATCAATTCAAGATGAAGGACAACACCAACGTAAACCAGCATTGCTGCTTGGCCCTTTGCTCATCTCTCTTTGTAGGACCCACTTCTGTGCACATTAATTGCTCCATGTGCCTAGCACTGAGGCAAACAGCCCATGCTCATGTGTCTAAGGGGGGCAAAACTAGGGGTTGTCACAGCCACTGGTACTTTGCAGGCAGTCAGTATTATTGTACAACCAATGAAGCTGATCCTCAGGGAAGATGCAGGAAGCTACCAAAAAGAAACACTGTGGCTGTAACACCAGAGAAGATCACAATTGTATCTCCAGAGCTTTTCAGCTATCACTGTCCGGCATCATGGTTAAAGGTCCCCACCACACCACTCTCCTACAGAGCTAACAACATCAAGTCAAAGCTCTCAATAAAGGCAATACTGGAAAAAAAAAAAAAAGTCTGTTGTTACCATTCTTAATTTGCTCCTCCATTTTCTGGACATATGTGGACATCTTCCACGGGCCCAGTGGAGCACAAACAGGATTAACAAGAGTGAGATTTCTGATTGCCTTCCTTTCAGCCCCTGCTTTTGCTGGGCAATCAGAGGTCCCCTACCACCAGCTCTCCTTGACCCTTACCTTATCTCGTTTGGAATCTCCTCCTCTTCTTCTTCTTTGTGTTTATTTTTCCAGTAAAACAGTGCCACGGCCACCAACACAATGCAAACAACAAGCACAACGGCACCTGTGGCTACCGCTCCTGCAATCAGGCCAATACTCCGGGGGTGGGCTGTGGGGACAATTGAACAGAGAATGGAGAAGAAATCAGGGCTGGTCTGTGGCCATCTGTAAGCATTTGAAGCTACCGTGGCTTGGGAGGGGGGAAAAGGCAATGTTGCCATTCCAGGGCATAATGGTCTTCTGATAGAGAGGCACGTGTGGCTAACAGCAAACATGGTTACGCACTTTACTGTCACAAGACAGAAGCAGGTGACCAAGCCTCCCTCGGCAAAATACTTACGTGCAATGACTTGCAGGTCCAGAAGGCAAGTGCTGGTTCCAATGGCATTTGAAGCCACACATTGGTAAAGACCTGAGGACACAGTGCTGATATTTCGGAGAGTGACAGTGCCCTGGACTTGGTCTAGTTAGAGAGAAAAGAAGGGTTTAAATCCCTCCCCCCGCTTGAGGAAAACCGTGAAAAGGCAAAGCCAACAAACAGAGAATTTTGGTGTGAGACTCTCTTAAGAGAGAAATAAATTAGGAAGTAACCTTGAGATGGAAGTATTGTCCACGCACGCACACACACACAAGATTAGGTCTTAAGGAGCTTACACTAGATGTTTCTTTTTCTTCTTATAGATTAATTTCTGCAAATGAAAGCTTGGGAGTCTCAGCATTGTGTGAGAAAAGGGAGGAAAAAAGAGATGTGCTATACCCAGATCTACCTGCTAATTCAGTCCTGCCCTGCAGAACCCCTGCTCTCCCATCCCTGGGCTCTCCACCCGCTGGCTCTGCAAATTTTCCTCATTCCTGAATTGTGTAAAAGTAAATGATTGCATATTATTAAAACACAGAAAGATAAAGGGAAAAAGTACAGTTATCACTACTTGGTCAGGACACCTAGGCTAAGAAATCTTGTGGATAGGACTTGGGGTTGGGCAATAACCAGTCTTACCAGAGCCTTGCTTTTACACACATCTGAAAGGCAGCTCTGGCAGTAACTTACTGGAGAACAGCGACCTCAGTATGAGAAGCTGGCAGTATTTTCCTGGGATGATTCTACCTCCCTTCTCCCAGTTTCCAACCTATGAGCCTTTCATTTGGTTTAAAATGCAGGTGAATTGGTAGCTGAAATCTCTAGCCACATGCCAATGTCTGGCAACCTTGTTCTCTCTCTTCCATTCAAACAGACCCTTGTTCTTCAATAGGCAACATGTTTCTGTACCAAAAAACCATGAAAATTCAAGTGGTCACTGGAGGGTACCTAGTCCACCATGGGTTCTAGGAATCTTCGTTCCAATAAAGTGATCATGCAAGTGGTGGCAGACACTCAGTGAACCGTGCCACAGACAAAGGAAAGCCCAGGCTGTTACCTGGGAAATAATAGGATAATTGACAGAACGAGCACCTTGTGTAGCAGTTGGGGGCAACTTGGGAACATTGTCCAGTTTCTCCCAGAGGTATGTTGGCCGGGGGATGCCTTCTTCCGAGCTGCAGGTCAGTGTGATATCGCTGCCCACATCAAGGGACCCCTGGATTCTGCAAAGCGGGGCAGAAGGAGGAACTGCGAGAGAAGAGGGAAAGGTGACAGCAGATCAGGAAATATGACCAAACAGTGGAGTGCAGGCTCTTTCTGGACACGTGCTTCTGGGGAAAGCAAGGACACTGGCATGAGCTGAGACAAGGGGACAAAAGGGAGGCAGCAGACAAGAACCCATTAAGGTTTGGGGGGGTGACAGTTCACAAAGATTCCTGACCCGCCAGCCCATCAAGATTACAGATGACTGCTGGCTTTCACAGGACCCAGTTCTCTTAAATCCCTTCCCTAGAGAAGAAAAGGAGGAACATTTCTGTCTTTGAGACAGCAAGAGTGGTGAAAGCTAACAAAGCTGCAGACAGAATTTGCTGTGGTTGGGTTTTGTTTTCGTATCCCTATAATGGCACACACTCTGGAGAATTTAACATCCCAGGGAGCATCCAGTACTAATTTCTTTCATGCAAAAGAAGTAAAGATCTAAAGTAATTCTCTTCTGTTGTTATGCACAAAACTCTTATGGTCCCTTCAGCTCTCCAGGAGGCCCTCATACTTTATTCATGCTTCTTTGCATGTACATCACAATGCTGCCACAAAAGCTTTCTCTCCACCATATTTTAAAACTCCATTATATGCTACCTGCACATGAAGGCTATGTGCCTACAAACTCCCACAAGACCCACAAGGCAGCCCATCCCTCACCACAGGATATCTATGGGCTCCAATACACTACCATATTGCTCTGCTGTTGTGCACTATGATGCACAGAAGATCCCCTTGACCCTGTTCCTCCCCTCTCCCCCATAATCCAAATAAACACACCCAGGACAGTAAGTCCAATGACTCCAATATTCCTGACGCCTCGGTCGGGAAGGTTGTTGACCAAACACTGGTATGTGCCAGTATCCGATAGCTGAGTGTTGTTGATGAAGATGGAGGCACTGGTGGTTGGCATTGTCACAGCAAACCCCACTCGCCCATAGAACTGAGGTGCACCACCAAAGATCTGACCCCCTTGGTAGAGAATAACCTGGAAAAGAAAAGAAGGCTCATACAACGCTCTGCAGGAGCTGAGCAAGGAGGAAGAACAGCAAGCAAAACATGGGCTTCTAAAGTTCCTAAAGCATCTCTAAATAACCAGACCTGAATATACAGTTGTACCAGGCAGACCCATCATAGCGGAGGTGTTCTCTCTAAAAGAGGAAAACAGTCTGTAGCCTTATTTATGTCAACAAAAATGTGCACAGAGGCAACAGACCAGATAGATACCCAAGTCTTCTGGCATAGCTGAATTTGAAATACCAGCCTGCTTCATATAATAGTCATTACCCCATTACCAGATCCTCCTCTGGAAGGGTCTATCTAAAGAATCAGAGTCTCTGCAGGTCAATGAGTACTTCATGGGAGAGCATCCTCCAAGTGGGCAGTGTCATTCTGAGTTTCAGCCAGTAAGATCCTTCCATGATTTGACACTCTTACTGAAGATCATTGGGATGAACTGAATGACAGGCAATGCAACTTCTGAACCTGCACAGCCTCTACCAATCAGATGGCTTATACAGCACTTTGTACTCAAACCAAATCCCTGAGGAACAAGTACTCTTCAGTGCAGGTTCTCACAACTGAATACCAAATGTGATGGGGGGCAGCGTGACCCAAGACAAATGCATTTCAGAGCAATGGCACTATCCTGCTGACAGAGTATGTGGGCAAAAACCGGGCCAGCAGATCTCAGGTTATGATTCTTGTGCCCACCATGATAGACTCTCACTTGCTAATGGACTTGCATAAGCAACAGACAGTGAAAAAGTAAGAGGGGAATTAAAAGGGGAGATGAGTCTATGTATGAGAGGCCATGTGTTCTGGGCACATTTTGCATAGATTTCACAGGTTTAAGGCTGCAGCTGCTCCCAGATCCTCCAAATCCCATACCCAGAGCACCAAAACCTGGATTATATCTCCTGTGCTCTTTTAAACACACAAAGCACCAGAGATCCAGGGCAGCCGTACAGTATCATGTATGCCTGATCCAATTGCATTTCTAGCCAAGGACACAATGCGCATCAGTTAACAAAACATTGAAGGAATCAGATTCATGTAAGATCCAGAGAGTATGTTCAACAATGAAGGGAATGTTCTGGGACAACAAGGGACTCAGCATTGCAAAGGGACTACATCCAGATCAGTGTGAAAAGGGTGAGGAAAAGGAAAGTCTCAAAAAAATGCATGCTCCAGTGAAAAAGGACCTACCTGTTGAGGCTGGTTGGCATTAGAAAGAGGAATGACCATCCATATGACATTAAGGTTAGTGAGAGCAGCGTTAGTGGTGAAGGTGCAGGGCAATACTGCTGTCTGGCCTCGGGCAACCTGGATACTCCCTGAACTGACTGACACCTCCAGAGGACACACCAGACCTGAAAAGAGAAGGACACCCAGTTCAAGCATTTCAGGAGAAGGACATCTAGTTTCAAGCATTTCAGGTGGTCCCATACACGCGCAGGTCATGACAGCAGCATCCTGTTGTTACAAAACTGTCTCTTACCAATCCCTTCAGGCTAAAAAGAATTATATTCTTCCCTCAACAGATCACACTGCTCTCACGCAGACCTTTTTCACAGGCAAATGCAGACAGGTAGCCCTTTTAAGTGAGAGCACTCCAGTTCCAGAGCCTCTGAAAACAACAGGTTTTGTTGTAGTGATGGGGAAACAGCAGTAAGCGCAGCCAAGCTGTGCCTAAGAGATAATGAAGTATGTTTTCGAACCCATCAATCTTAATGATACTCAACATTACTGAAACAGAAAAGGAAACTACATTCTAAAAGTATTCACCAAGGTCTAAGAAGAGAGAACTTGTATCATTAAAGAAGAAACACAGTTCTCCCCACACTTCTACCCCTCATAAAGTCCAGTCTGAGCAAAAACATTTTAGTGCTATTTTTAATTAAGCTTTTCCAGTCTAGGTATTTCTATCTAGCTGGTGAAAAACGACTACTGATAATGGAGGAACTCATCAAAGCTCATTTATTTTCCAGTATTTCCACCATTCACTTCTTTGCATTCCACACAGGCTGGACAGGGCTGAAAGCGTGATAAGCCCCAGCTTCCCAGTGCAGCAGCTCAAGGCTGCAGTTTTTAAACTGCAAGTCACACAGGGAAATATGTCTGTTCCTACTGCCAAAATCTTGTCAAATGAAACTAATCAAGGGGTCACCTCCACCATTTTGAGTAGCACTAAAATTCCTTAAATCATTTTTCCGTGCAAAATCAAAATATTCACTACAAAAAAACCATCTCTCTATATGACAGCTCACTATCTTCTTGTTCAGCGCACATGGGAGGCTGCTGGAGGAGAAGGCAAGGAATTTCCAAGCTCCAAGGCAGTATCAGAATATTGCTAGCACCCAGGTGTAGTCTGGGAACTGTCCTGTGCTCTTGCAACTCCAGGAAGGGCTACCAGCAAAGTTTCTATTTTCTGCCAAGAGACACTGGTTGGCTGAAGGTGAAATGGTCCATGAGAATAAGTTTCTATCTGAACTACAAAGAAATAGAACAGGCTAATTTCTGAGAAAAAGGTGAGTGGTCTCCTGCACACTTCTCTGCTAGGATCCTTCCCAGCCTGCCTAATGGAGAGATGAGGCACTCAGAGCCTGAAAGCGCTGAACTTCAGATGCTACAGATCCAAAGTTTCTAGCGCCTGAACAGCCTATGATCAGTTCCTAGGTTTGGACGGGCTGCTCCGGAGCTGCAATATCCCAGGACCTTGCAACTCTTCAGCAATCTGTTCTGGACTTCTGTTCCCTCCTCCATATCTCCCACCTCCAAAGCCCTAGGTAGTCCAGGGAGGCTCAGAAGTACTTCAGAACAGAGCCAGGGAAAATGCCATTTTAATCTCCCAGTGAAATTCTTTAGTTTCTTACTTTGTGGAGAAAAAAACCCAAACAAACAAACAAAAAAACCCAAACAAACAAACTATCAAGTCTGACATTCCTCACAGGCTTGGAACATATTTAAAAAAATAGAACGTTTTGGAAATTCCTAGGGAAACAGTTCATCTCTTCTGCTAACATCTCAGGGAATTAGGTGCCTGGATGAGAAACAGCTGGTGAAAGTTTAATCCATCAATCTCCTATACAGGGCTGTCAGCAGCAAGCAGAAGTAAACAATTTGAAGAGCCAGTAGTAAGCATCACCTTTATTACAGGGAATCTGCCTTCCAGTTGCATCTGTGGTCAACACACTGGGAATGGTTTTGGAATCCTCATTCGCTTATGGCTGTCCAGGCAGTGGTAGTGGCCCAAAAACCAGAAGTAATCTATGTTAACTTCTTACTGAATATAACCCTAAAAAGGGACCATCTTTTCTGCAGGCCTTATTTTGAAGGCTACCTTGCCATGACTACTCATCCAGTCTAGCATCATCCATGTGCTAACACTGTGCAGGGAGTCACAATAATTTGGACATCTCTCAGATTAGCCTCTCTCTCCAACGTGGTGCAGAAAGCTTTTCTGCCACATTCAGCATAGATTTAATAAGATGCTCTCCAGGAGAGGAAAGCAAACTACTCATCTGATTTGGAATAGCAACGTGTGTGCTTCAGCCCCATCCCTTATCCCCTCCACTTTCCCCTCCATGAAACCGCCTCCCTATTCAAGTTCTTGTCATTCAGGAAAAGTAATACTTAACTGTGTGTATTCACTAATAGCAAATTTACTGGAAAAGTTAGAGTTTGCAGTTTGCATTGCAAAGTTAGTTACATCAATCACTCAGTCATCAAGATGATGTGATTTTCATACCTAACCACCCTCTTGATAATCCTAATATTTACTATTAGTTGATTGCAAACATCCTGCAGAATAATAAAAACACTAAAATAGAACATGCATAATTTCTTCACTGTAAAAATAATTTTCAATACGCCAGAGAATTTCTCAATCTATTTATGAACAATTTTAAAAAAGAAAGAAAACACATAATATTCCTTTTGCTCTGCCTGTGCCCCACTCTCTCCTTGCAGCACCTCACAACCCTCATAATCTCCTCCCGTTTTCAAGGCACCATAGCATCCCTTTTAATTTGAATGTCACGGAGTAGTTGCTGTGAGCAGGGGACACTAAGGAAGAGCTGATGTCCCAGTCCATTTCTCTTCTCAAGGGGAGCTTCTTTGAACCTGGACATGCAAGATGAGCACCTGCCCCCACCATGCTGTCCTTTCTCTGTCTTGTTAAACCACGGGAGAAGCTTCTCAGACTTGCCTTTGCCTCGTGCATCCCAGGGCCTGTCAGCTGCTCTTTGGCCCGGGATGCATACAAGGCAGGCGGCACTTAAAGACAAGGACTCATTTTGTTAAGCTAAGTGGCACCTGCAGGGCTACAGCTGGGGAAAACACACACAACCACTTCTGACAAGTAAGCTTAAACAAGGCGACAGGGGAGTCAGGAGACCAAATGTAGGCAAAGTTCTCTTCCACCAGCGTAAACAGGGAGGTAGGCTGGTGTGTTAACACAGCACCAGGGGGGCATTACTACAACGTGACTCCTCTCCCAGGGAGACAGCTGAAAGAGGAAAGAGCAAATCCTCTTCAGAAACTACAGTGTCTTTGTAGCTCAAACTACTAGAAAGTGTAACAAACTTACACATGCATTTGCCCATCTATGCAAGTATCTATGTGACTGCTTCCTTCCACACCAATACTCACGGCCCAAAACACAGGTGGATGCACACAAAAACACATACACTTATAAACCTGTATGCTGAGGAAGAAACCTAGTAGGAAAACTCAACCAAACGATACATGTTTAAACATTTCAAAATTAGGAGTTGCAAAAATGTGGCTTTGCATTAATGCAAAAGGAGGGAGACAGGGGAAAGAGTGAGGAAGAGATTTCAAATTTAGCATATCTGTTGGGATAAGGATTTTTCAATGCAGCCTAAGGAATGAGGACTTTAATTCCCTTGGGTAGATATAAATGCAAATATAGATATATGCACACACATACAGCCCAGACTACTAAGTCAAATTACGCAGAAAAAATCAAGGGAAATATGTTGTAAAGGGTCTCCTTTTGCAAAGGTACACAATCCAGATGTTTTCTAAGCATTCAGAGAAGCTTAATGACTTGTGAGAGACAACAAGAATCAATCACCATCAAATCATGTCTTAGAATTGGATTACAATGGCCATTACACCCTTACACCCTTCTCTTGTACGTGCAGCCTCCGCCTTACTTAGTAATTAAGCATCCCTGAAAGCAGCAAGCCTGGAGGAAGAGCAGGGTACAGCACTGTCAGCAGAAAGAGGAATGGGCCCTTCCTGTACATAGGACACTTTGATCTTAGCTTGATTCTGCAAACAGCTTTCTACTTTGATCCTGATGCAGCAAGCTACTATCACTAATTAGAACGGATGCTCCATTTTTTTTTTGGTCCCCTATCAGAGAACCAGCCAGTAGAATGATATTTTGGCTACAGAGGCTCTTTTAGAGTTTCTTCATATTTCCAGGACCAAGTAATTATTCTGGCAACAGATCAGTCTTGATTTCATTTTTGATGGGTCACTACTGCTTTTTCAAGTAGCACACTCAGCTTTCCCTCCTGCATCCATGAAGGAGTCCATATAGATAGTCCATACAGCATGACACAAGCATGTAGGACCCAGTCCCGCAACCAGCATTTGACTCCCTGCTGGATATGAGGAGGAGGAAGATGCTGCCATATGCTACAAGGGCTGCAAGCCTGAGAGGCCTCAGAATATACCAGATGCAGTAAAGCTAAAAGACATGAGCACATCTTAGCACTTTGACTCATACTAAGTTGACTCAAGATGTTCCCAGCTCCAGATCACTGCCACACCTCTCTGCCAGAGGTCACCAGCAAAACCAGCAAATCACCTCGGCCGACAGCCCTGTGGGTGAAATGAGGACTTCCACCACCATCACTTCACATCAATAGGCCAGATTATAACATTAACAGCTGATGCACAAATCACCAGTCTATATAACCATGATGACAGATGGTCACAGACCACAAGGCCCTCAAAGGCTGTGCCTTCAGGAAGCACTGTGGTCATGCTGTTGGAATTGTGCTAAGGGCACGTCCTCCTCTACTTCTGGATCATCCCCAGCACCTGGTTTGCAGAGGCAACCATGTTCAGTGAGATATCTTGGTATTACTGTCTGGGTTACAGTACAGTGCACAGAGAGGGTCTTTCCCCACTGCATTTATCTTAGGAGTGTTGATCTCCCAGGACAACAGAACAATAAAAGTTTATTTGGAGGGTCATTCATACCACAGAAGTCAAGCTCCTGCCCTGCCTCACCTTCTGAAGGACATATTCTACTTTGCAAGTACGCCCAAAAACTGTTAGCAAGTCAGCAGCATTTGCCAACTGCTAGCAGCAACCTCTTGATACTCAATGGTGTGGGCAGCTGGGCTAGCATGGCTTTGTGTATGCAGAGGCCAGGGTACAGGTTCACTCCGCAGTGTTGGCAAGCCAGGGAAGCAAGTGGCCAAGGGAGAAAGGAGGGAGGGAGGTGTGAAAGGGATGCAAAAGCCCTCAGCTGCGTGCATTCTGTATCTCCAGACCTCTAGGGAAAACGTGCAGAAATGTGTGTAGCTGGGGGAAAATGACAATAAAGCTTGAAGCTGTATCAGCTTGCATCCAAAACCCAGGGAATGGCTCCCCTCAACCCAGTGCAATTAGCAATCCTGTTGCCATGTGCTGGGGAGGATGCCTTTGGCAGTATGACATTTTGGGTCCCTTGTCAGAAAGGCAAAGATGAGGTCACTCAAAAGTTTCAAGAACAGGGTAGGAACACAATGTTCAATCTGGTGACCGCAGGCAACAGAGGGAGAAACTGCAGAGCAGTCTTTTTGCCGAGATGAAAGGAAAACACAAGTTGCTGTGCCTTTGGCTCGCCTCACATCTCTGAGTCTGGGACCAAACCTGCCTTCTGTGCTAAAGAAGAGAAACGTCTCCCACCCCAAATGATCTGACTTACATTGCCGGCTCAACATACTGAGCAGCAGCAAAACCCACAGCCCAGGAAGGAGTCACTCACAGCTGGAGAAGACAGTAACAGATGCAGGGAGTACTTCTGTCACAGGACCTGCTAGTGCAGCAACCATTCGAAAGCCCCTGAAGGAGCCTGACTTGCAGTTATAAGCACTGATAACATTGAAGTTACCCAGCATGATATGACAGCACCCAAAATAGGCTGCTCAACTAGCTGACTGAATGCTAGTCTTGCCCATTCTCACCAGGGCCTGAGTATCCTCCTGTCACTCTAGATGTGCTACACTTACTAGTTCAGAATCCATCTAACCAAAAGCAGTATTTATCCAGCTTATTCATACATACAGTAGACTCTATCCTGCTTGTAGAACCAGCATCACCAAGCACTCCAAAATAGCACAAGTTTGAGTTAATGCCCACTGTTTTGGTAAAGACGTCCTTGAAAAAACTATACTGTGAGCCGGGAGCAATAGTGAAAAGAAGGGAGGGCTCCACCACACTATAGCCCTTCTGCCAACTCACAGCCCCAGTTTGTGGGCACGTGTTATACAGGTGCTACAGGGAGCCTTCTCAGAGAGCCTGCGGGGCATACTGAGGACACCCAAGAAAATGTCATTCTTCTGTGAGAAAAGAGAGACAGAGACTTTCTAGCATAGCTCCTCCTCAAGACACAATCAACACTGCCTAAGCCACTCCCAACAGAAGTTTGCCTAATTTAGTCTTTGAAGACCCAGACAATGTCTGTACTGTGCAGCACAGCTTAGCAGTTGGCTCCAGTACTGACCAGCCCCTGCTTTCTTGTAACTCCCGGAGCTCTCACCAGTGGTGCCTCTGGGCCCCCGCTCTTTCCTCTCTGCAACCCAGCCATGCAAGTCACACGTGCCAGCCTTGTCCCTTCCCCTCACCCTATCCAGTTTTTTCTGCATATCTTTCACTATTCTCATCAGAATGATGGGCAAATATATAGCTCAGAGCTAAAAAGAGAAGTAGCGATTGAAGAGAGTTTGGCCATTTTGTGCTGAGAAACAGCTGCATCAAACTTTGAATATCTCAGATACCATAATTTATTGGGAGTAAGCCCATTCCCTTTATTTGGATAGACTCAATATCCCAAAACAAGGCTCATGCTGGTTCTTTCTGGCTCACAGGTCTAGCAATGTGATAGTAACATGACAGTGTATAAGGCAAAATGATTTCCAACTCTTTCCTTCCTATCTTTGCTGGCTCTGCAGGACAGACTGGAATAAACAGCAGGAAAACTATCACATCTAGCATGGTTTTAGTGAAAGATCTCTGTAACACAGATGTTAAACCTACACTGACATTAACTTTTCCTCTGAGGTCTATACAGTGTTACTGTCTCTGTTAAATGCAGGTCAAAAGCCAATTTAATCTCTAAGCACCTTTATCCCTGGAGAAATCATCAGACACAACTGGTGGTATCTAGTCATCCCTCCAGCACAGAGCCTCCCAGGTAAATAGATCCATTTTACCACAGTAAGAGCATTCCCAGAATTGCCGCCCACACTGCAGGATATGTGGGCTAGCAGACACTAACCCAGGGAGAAAACACAGTGTCAGGGTCTTGAACTTGAGCCCTGCAGTGTTTCTTGCCAAGAACTCCACCAGCTGATCAGGGACACTGGCTACCTGTAAATCTGTGCTGATCACACCAAGCCTTCCCCCTTATCATTTATAACCTCATCTGAACTAGACAGAAAGATAACAGTGAAACTTCCTGCTGACCCACTCTGCTCTGGCCTCAGCTGTTGGCCTGGCGAATAACAGTCACTACCACCCCTGCCATCCTCCTTTTTAGAAATAGTTCTTTCTCTGCAGGCCAGCTGGAAGGAGGATTTCAAACAACTGTCTGGCTGAGATGACACGGAGCACATCTCCCTGCCCCTGACCTCCTCAACTTGCAGCCGTAGGGGGGATGAAAACTGGACTTTAAGATCAAAAAAAGGCAGGAAAGCTTTCAGCTATACATACCTCAGAAATGGCGACAGTTCCCTCCCATGTCCTTGTCAGAGAAGCTGGACTAGCTCTTGCAGGGTTAGAAAAAGAGCTCTCATAACACACGGGACAGCTGAACATCATGGAGGAATTAGATTCCTTCCTCATTTCTGCCACAGACTCTCTGGGTCCTGCTGAGCAAGTCAGTCAGCTCCGGGTATCGTCAGAGGGTCCCTATTAGTGTGAGATCCTCATTTGCTCAGGTTTAGACCTCAAGGGTTTGATTTGCTGAACTGCTGAGCATTCAAACCTGCTAGGGAAATCGAGAGGGTCTGTGCTTTCCATGTAGCAGGGATCACGTTATGTTAAGCTCTCTGTGTAATGTGAACAGTGCTCTTCCAACAGATCTTAACGCTTGTGTTTAGTTAGTCACAGTCTTGAAATGCAAAAGAGGTTTTTGAACTGTGAGAAGAGCACAGTGCTAGAGCAGCTTGCTAACATGTACCAATGTGGAACAAGAACCCCAATGGGGTTTACAGATGCCCTAGTGATAGCAGGGTCAGGGGCCCAATGACCCAAACAGTTCTTTCTAATTCTGGACTCCTGCTGTGCTCCCAGTACTGGCTTCTCTCCTGTGTCTCCATGCAGCCTGGCTGGAACTGCCAGGAGAGCCACCTTCTTCACAGCTCCTGCTACCTGGCATGGTTGCCTTCCATCTCTGCTGCCTAGGATGCAGTATGCATGCAAGTTAGTGGTAAAAAACCAACCGCATTGTATTATAGCAAGATTATAAAAATAGGAAGGGACATCGATAGGGGCAAAAATAGCATCTACAATGACATTAGCTAGGATAAAACTAATCAATCACTGTGCTCTGGGGCATGTGTTAGTCCCCTGCTCATGGTATAGTGTTGCACAATTAGGTACGTTATGGAAGGTTTAACACTTCCCTCCGATGCATGCGGCGTTGGCTGGAATCAGAGACTGCTGTGATCTGAGCTGGCAGTCCTTGAATTCACAGCATTTGCAGAGAACTCAAGGAGCAGCTGCGCTACTGAGGTTGGGGAATTTTTTGCTTTAGCAGATGAGCAAGACCAGAGGGGACCCAGAGGGGATCAGGAACTCACTCAAGTGCTCACTCATTGCTCCCCTGAACTGAAAGAGGGGAAGGGTGGGTAAGCCTAATTCAGTCCACTCTGTGGGACCACTTGGTGCTAACTTTGCCCATTCCTGGCTGTGCCCAGTATCAGAGTCATCAATGACTCATCCCTCCAGGACTCAGGTGGGCAAATCAGGAGCATGCAATCTGTCTACAGAAGGTGGCTGAAGGCCACAATGAGGCAGCATAGCCAAAGTACAAACAGGATGGTGTGTCCTTGCAACAGGGTGCCAGTCATTTCTTTCCCTCCTAAGGTCCCCCAGAGGTGCTTGAAGCATCCAAATCACAGGCACAGGCAAGGAGGAAAGTAAAAGTTTAGCTGGACACAGAAAGGCATCTCCCTATTCTTTGTCTTCTACAAAGCTGAGACTGGCAAGTACAGTCCCTCCTTCTTCACCCCTAGCCCTGTGATAGATCAGGTCTGGGGAATCCTGCTGCAGTAACTTAAGATATTGTCATCCTGTGCTGCTTGCCTTGTCACTCAGCACAAGGGTATTGTTCACAAACCAGCAAAAGCAGAATGGAAGCTGTGCCTCCACCTCATAGCCAAACATTAATTAGCATAACCTGCTGAGGAAGGTGTAAGGGCAGGCTAACTTTCTTTGCTGTGAAAGGGGAAAGCTGCATTGCAGATGCCCTGTCCTGTTCTGCTCACTGGTACAGTGAAGGCATCATCCAACAGTAATGAATGTCTTGGGGTGGGAACATTTTAAATCACCATGGCCAGTTACTTTAGCTGAAGTGACTTGGGAATGAAAGCTTAGCAAATGTTCATGCAAGCACATTTAAGGTGGGAAGCTCAGCTTGAGTTTGCAAAGAGCCTGCAACAACAGCTCAGAGCTGCAGACTTTCCCATTCATCGAGCTCAGATGCCAACATAAACCTCCCACATCCCTCCTCTTAATTATCTCACTGCTTGTCACAGGACATCACAAAAGAAAATGCACTTTTACAGCAAAGATTTGTATCTGTGTCTCCTAAAAGAGGGGAAAGGTACAGAGTTGACTGAGAGCCGCAAAGGCACAGGTTGGCTTCATTTTCCTGAAGCAGGTTACAAAACCTTGCAGGACCCAGCTCTTAACATTTGGGAAGCACCACCATGGCCAGTCACTGTCTCTGAAAGCATTTTCAAGCATCCCTATGGGTATCTATAACCATACCTGAGGCTAGCTGAGCCCTCAACATGCAAAGTACAGGATGAGGCTTCATCATATGAGATGAGAGCTGTATGTAACTTGCTTATCCCGGAGCAGGAGTCTAAATAGAGCTCTTCCCAGGACCTACAGCAAAAACAGCCTCGAGTTCTCCCCCGCCCATCCCATTTCTTTGCTAGTATTCTCCCGGCACAGCCCAGTCAGCAGAGATGTGTCGCGCTGTGGATCAGTGCCAAGTGCTGGCAACAGCACGTGACATTGCTGACACAGCAAAGTGACCTCCTTTGGGAGAAGGTATCCACTGGTGCCTCTGCAAGAGAAATGTATCTGCTCCCAAGACGGGAACAGAGAGTCAGGGTTAGGAAGCTGAAATTAAAACACGTCGGCAAAGCTCTACTAAGACACTCACTCCTATTTTCTGTTTGCCGAGCCATAAAAAATACATTAACGGCCCAGCAGCTTTGTAAATGATTTATGGTCAAAAGAATAAATTTCTTCCTTCTCTTCTGGCTAAAAAAAAAGAAAAAAAAAAGTACAACATAGTGATAAACTGCTTAATAAGGGAAAACAGCTCGAGGTTTAAGTACGTTCAATGGTATATTGAGTAGGAAGGACAGAACCCATAAGGAATAAGATTAAAGTCCAGTAAGAGGAGCTGGCATGGGGGAAGGCAGGACCAGTGCGTGGGCAGGCTGATAGGACTTGTGGGTGGGTGGGGAGAGGCAGGAGCGTGGGGGCAGCTGCATGGGAAAACAAGTGGGGATGGGGAAAGGAGAACCAGCTCATTAGTGACTTTTTAAACTTTTAACACAGAATGCATAGAGAGATGTGCAGAACACATATCCCTCCATCTCCTGCACCCATTGCAGTAAAAATGTCATTGAAACACAGATTGTAAACTCTCATCTGAGTGGTTTTTTTCACCTACCCTGACACAACCATCATTAGGTCTAACTCCAGTGCAAATAGCCCCAACCTATGGTTCAACTATGCTTCAGCTACTTTTACCCAAAGCACCAAGAGCTATGTCCATCCTCCCAAAAAAAAGAGGAAAAAACAGAGGGTGACGAACTGAAAAGGGACAGCGACTGCCCTATTAGGCACAGACTGGGTGAAGATGCAGGGACGTGCTGCTGCATGGCTCCCTCCCTGCACACACCCCTGACATTCTCTGGGAGTCCTCCCAGAACTTCAGGTGGCCATGTGAAACCCAGGCCTTGTTGGTGCTGCTGCATCTTCCAGAAATGACGCGGCAGCAGGAACACCATGCATCCACCCACCCAGATGTTGATGGGCTCCACCCATGCATGCAGGGATGCACGTATGACACAAAGCCACAGTAGGCCACATCAGGGCTTGGGTCAGCAACGAGGACTCCAGGAAGCTGGGAATTCCTGTGTGAGAAAGCTTCCCTGTAAAGGAGAGAGCGAAGTCTGGGCCAGACCTGGATCAGGCTGGAGAGGGGCTGAGGGGCAGCCCCAGAGGGAGAGGTCTGGGGAGAGGAATGAGGGGCTGTGGCAGTAGTGTGGGAGCTGGGATCAGGGTTAAGGAAGTGCAGGGGACCTTGAATAATGGGGCCTGGAGGAGGAAATAACTGCCCAAGAAATGGCCCCACGTCTTCAAGCCAAATGGAGGGGAACTCCCCCAGTGGTTCCTAGGGCATCCAACTAACCTGCCCTCCCCCATTACCAGTATATTTCAGCACCATCATTACCCCATAGTTGGTTACAATGGCCCATGGGGGCTTATGGTGGGCTGGTCCCTCAACAAAGGCGTGCCTAAGGCAAAACAAAATAAAATAATTTAAAATAAAAGCAACCCCTGAAGTGACAGAAACTAGCCATTTCTGAGAAAAAAAAAAGATTTCATTTATAGACTAATCTCAGTCTCCTTGAAGTCAGGAAGGACTGTCACCAGGATGAGTATCAGACTCGTAAAGGATCTGGTCCCGCAACCCACAGTTTTTGGCTGTGGCAATGCCAACAAGTTGACGATCTGCTTTCCACCCCAGTTTTGTGTCTCATGTATGAAATGTTCTCATCCTATGGAGTACACAAGCTTTGCAAGTGAAAGGATATTTGGCAGACGCTCTTCAGTGTTCACAGTGCCTTTGAGGTGCCCTAAAATTTTTCCTGCTCTGTGACTCGGCTGTGAGTCCTACTTCACCTACGCTGCTGCCAGCATAGCCAGCAGAGTGCCCACAGCCACTCGGCCAGACACTGATGCCCGGGCTGATTCGATATGTCCTAGAAATTCCACTAAAGGCAGTTAAGTCACTGGAAATACACTTGATGTTTAAAAATTAAGCACGTGTTTAAGTATCTTGCCAAATCGGAGCTTAAGGGTCTCAGCACATTTGCATCCATTTTGATAACAAAACTCCTGTGGCCTGCTGGTATGAGAGAGAGCCTTTAAGTGAGAACACGCACAACCACAGTGAAACTTCCCTGTCTCATACATGATGCTGAAAAAAAGCCTGATAAAACCATAAAAGCATAACTCAGTCTCCAAAAGCAGTCAGAATGAAACTAGCTTTCACGGGGATGCTCTAAGACATTAGACTTCCATATCTTAAACTTTGTTAATCCCAAACTGTTTTGGATTAAAAAATACTAAAAATATTAAAAACAAACAAACAGAAAAGAAATAAAAAAGCAGGTTCTTTTTCATTTAAATTGAAAAGAAAAAAAAACACAAATTTGTCTTTTGATCTGGCAAATGTCAGGTCAGTAATTGAATGTTTCAGATTATGAGTTGAGCTGTCTGAAAGAGGTTGTAAAAGGACAATTTTCTACTGGGAAAAAAAGAGTTTTCATTAAAATCAAAATAGGTTGTAAGAATATCAACTTTGATGACATTTTCAGTGAGTGAAGACAAAATGAATTGCTTCAACTTTCCCATTTAATTATGGTAATATTAGCACTTCAATTCAATAAGGTAAAAACACTTTATTTCAATCCATTTAAACTTTTGGCATATATTTAGATATTACATAAATTCTAACTTTGTATAGTTTTATTCAGTAACAGTACAGTGTTATATGCACACATACTTAATACACTATGGCCTTTCAACAACATATGAACAGTATGTTTTCCCAATGGAAATTTTTCCTGATTTTTGTTCCACCCACCAAAAAATCTGGACTCCCACTGCCATGTGAAACGAAACAGAGAGGACATGTTAAGACTTCCCTAGGACAGGTGACGGGTTTGTTACTAGCTTTAACTATGGCCAGCTTCAACCCAATCTTCTCATGGGAACACAGAGAGTTCAGGAGCTGTAGGTGTTTCCATGTGAAGTTTGGTCCTGATGTTGCCCAAGCGGACAGTGTCAGGCACAGACACTTCCACACATGAGCTACAGGAACACATCTATTTAAGCATTTTGCTATCCTTTCCCTGAATGAGACTTGCTCCCTCCTCCCCAACCTCAGGGAGCGACGTCTTCCCCACCTCTCTGCTCCGAAACCCGAAGCTTTGGTGCAAGTGTTGCTGACTATAAATCAATTGGCTGCTCTGCAGCCTCTTGGGCTAATCGTTCCCACGTTGCATGGTGGAAGTAGGACCAATAGAGAAAATGTGCACAGCCAGATTAATGCAAATCTGCTCTCCATCTGCTGTGTGCCCTTTTGTCATGCAGGTACATGCCAGCACAGGGCACAGAGGGAAACACGTCCCAATGCTGGGAGGCCCTCCCTGCTCACAGTGTACCCAAGATTGAGGCATCTGCAGCTCTAAGCATCCAAGCTAAGACCACTGAGCCTGTTTTTTTCACAAATGCTGAGAATATTCACCTCCAGCCGGTGCCAGACCTCCTGCACTGTAGTTGGGTACCCAGTGTCATGCTGAAAAAACTCAAGTGCAGAAAGTTGCACTGGTAGCTCTAAAATGTGCCTGAAGGTAAGGCACTGGGTCAATGCAGAGAATCTCCATTTTGCAGTGAGGAAAACCAGGATGGAGAGAGGTTATAACTCACCTAAACACCACGCAGCAGGTCAATGGTGAGACAAGAATAGGACTTCAGCACCTGATTCATGGGCCTTGCTCTGCCGATTAATCATGCTCTCCACCACTGTGCCAAGTATTAGTATTGATTTCAAATTAACACACACATTACTTATCAAGGAGAAAAAAAATAACCAAGAAGGTTCACTATGTTCAGTTCTGTTGGAGGCCAACATGATTGTAAGGGCAAACGCCCTGCCCCAAAGCACTCCAGGCTCGGAGGCACACAGCACCACCCTCAAGGAACTGTCAGATGCTCACAAATGCTCCAAACCTCTTAAGGAGGTTTTTTAAAAAAAAACATACAGTATCATCATAACATGCTTGAAATGCAGGAAAGAGGCTTTGTGAATGCAGCTGCTGCTGTTATTGTGCATGACAATGTGCCTCCCTTCCTACCACCTTCTTTTCTGATGCCAAGTCCTAAGAGTGAACCCTGGGTGACCAAGCCTCACAGTGCTGTTCTGATTTTATGTTTGCCCTCTCTTCTTCCCTTCTGATGTCCTAAATTCCCTTTTACAAGAGCTGCTAACTTTTGCAAGCATAGAGCTGCTACAGGCTTCCCTTGTCTTTTAGAGTTAGAGTCTCAGGAAAAGACTTTGCAAATCCTCCCTCCATAACAGATGCGAGGAGCTGCCTATGCCCAAGCAGCAAAGTACACAACTGCTCTGAACTAAGAAAGGTTTTTTTTCTGCACAGCTGGCTTATTTTTTCACACAGATGTTGTCACTCCTGCCAAGTCTAACAGCATCCAGAGCAGCATTAATATGAAAGAGCCCAATCAGACACCAGTTTAACAAGAAGTTGAAAATTCCCTAAGCACAGCCTGCATGCTGGGTTTCCCTTTTCCTTTGGTTTTTTTGCGTTAATGCACCCAGGGAAAAAAAAAAAAAGTAAAATATAACAAAACCATAAGAAGCCACTGAAGGAAGTCTTAGCCTTTTGGGGGTAAATTCCCTTTTTGAAATTCAAAACACACATGTTAATCTTTAATGTTAAACCCTGGATTAAAAATTCATTCAAAAATCTCACAGTTTGGAACACTTACAAGTCCATTGCATTATTAAAAGCTCAGATCAGTGCTACTCATCAGTGCTGCATAAAGAAGTCCCTCCAAACTCTTTCCTTTCTCTTGAAGCCAAGAGCAGGTATTCACTGCTCTCCCCGTTTATCCTTTAAGCTCAGAGAAGCATTGTTGTGATTCCCAAGAGCTGGGAAAAGCTCACACTGGGGGTCTCCAGGTCCTGTTTCAGGTCTCCAGGTCCTGAGGAACAAACCTGGAGCCAGCAGGAACAAGCTGAGTGCTTCCAAATGACAGTCCCCTGTTTAGCAGGGGTTAGCGGTGATGCAAGGTCACAGATTGACTCAACCTGTCCACTTGTGTCTTTTTGAACCCCAGATCCTATGCACAGGCATCAAAACCGCCACTGGCCTCAACCTTTATCCAAGTGCCTTGGCAATGCTGGGGAAGACTCACACCAAATTCTGCAGGTCAGCCCCAGCATTGAGCCTGCAAACACACCCAGTTTAATGAAATGATGTGAGGGGGAACAGCCCCAAGGAAAGAACTGTCTGTACCTGACATGGTCCAGGCTGTCACAACTCACTGTGGCAGATGACCTTTTCCAGAGGACTCACCAAAATATTTTGCATCTTGGAATGAAGAATTGTTCTCAAACCGCCCTGTGCCATCTTGTTATAAAGTTTCTCATTTAGAAACATGAGACATGAGGCTGAACCCTCAGTTTTACTTACTTTTTTTATCCTTCCTTTTTATTTGCCTAGGGAGAGGGGACCAAGGACCAGGCAGCATGTGCAGAGTTGTTGCGGTTTTTACAAGTATTTTTGGAGCTATTTGCTCCCTTACAAGCTGCAGTCTTACAATGCTGCAGCAGGCTGAGCAGAAGGTTTCCATCTCTAGAGTCTATGGTATCACATCATTTACTGTAAGGGCTAAAACTTTCTTTTTAAGCATCAATGCTTTTAACAACCATCTCAGCACAGTTGCTTTAGCAGTTACCATCACGAAGCGGTCTCTCTCCTATCCCCTTTCCTGTACTCACAGGCTTGTTTCCTTCCAAATCCTCCCCCTGAGACCATCCCCAGAAGCATCTGGCCCATGCCAGATGCACCACCATGCCAGCCGAGGCAAGCGCTTCCCACGCACCTCCCAGGTGAGGAAGGTGCACAGGCAGCAAGCACAACTCTTGGAGGGGGTGTCCCCCTTGGGGAGGTGCTGGTGCCTCTCTGACCCTCCAGATGCCATCGGAGGAGAGGACGTCTCAACTGCAACCAAGACCACTACCTGCTGTGCGAAAGGTGCTGTGTGAGACCAAACGCCCTGTGCTGCACCATGCAATGGGCAACCCTGGTGTCACCAGACTCCAGGCAAAAACGATGCAATCTGTCCCTAGCTTTAAAGCAGTTCTTGTCATCAGGGAGGAAAACAAAAAACAAAACAAAACAAAACAAAAACAAACAGAAGAGATTAAACACGTACAAATCGCACTTATCTCTCCCTTGTTTATCATAACTTTTCCTGCCATAATTGCTAATGGCAATAATAATAATCACGGTAGTAGAATCACGCTTTGGCTTCTTTCCCAGATTCTCCTCTTGTTCACCAGGCAGTGAAGTCATCATATCACTAAAATTTCACAGAGACCTGGTTTTGCAGGAGGGGTGCCACTGAGAAAGGTTTTGACAGCTTTCCATGGAAGCTGAGAAAACAGAAGAGGAGTGGAGGAGAGCCCTTGTCTCAGGGACAGGGGAGTGATAGGCAAGAGGGAAAAAAGGTGGCAAATCTCCACTATATTTGCCAGGAGTGGAAAGTAAGGAAAACAACAGTTATGAATGAACATGCAATCCAGCACACAAGCAGTCCTGATCAGGATGTAGTTGTGTTCCCACTACAGGATCTGAGCACCCCTGGGACCCAGGGGAGCCAAGGACCAATAAGCCCTTGTGCAGAGCTAGACGTGAACCCTCACTCTTCAGAGCCCAGCTTGATAGTTCATCTCCCAGATCATCTCTCGTTCCATAAATTCAGTCTTCTAAACTCATGTGCCCATCAAGTCAGATTACAATTAAGACTCTGCAAGTAAGGCAAAATAAATTCATGAACATCTGTTTGAATAATAAGCCTGAATTTGCTTTGACAGTGTTCACCCGACCTGGTTTCCTTGCCTTCTGCGAGTGCTCACGCCAACTCTCCCCTGTTCAAAGATGACGACAAGAGGGAGAGGCTGCTGCACACACTCACGTAAACATGAAGATGGTTTTGGCTGGTGGAGGAGGGGTTTCCAGCGTCTGGTGGACAGACCTTTCAGAGATTGCAGGCTACTTCTTGGATTCCATAAAAAATAGCTAAGATAAACAAGTCTAAAGCCAGAAAGCTAAAATTTACTACACCAAGGCCTGGTCTACCATCTGTATGTGGGTTTGAATCCTGGGCTCTGCAGTTTGGACTGGCTGGGAGAAGAGGTGTAGTCACTTATGCTGAGGCCATACCCGTTCCTCTGGCTGGTTGCCCCCAGAGTTGCAGTTAAGCATCCCTCCCGCTCCTCATCCCACTGTATCCCCCTCAGATCTGCCAGCGTAATTGCTGCTGTAATGGCTCTCCCACACAGTTCTGGCAAAAAGATCCTTGTTAGTGGGTAAGAGCAAAATTTTTTCTACCGTAGAACATGCTGAGAGGCTCAGGTTAAAGAACAAGAATGCAGGCAGCTGTGCTGGCAATCTGAACTGATGGTAACCTCTGGCAGGGGAAGGGGAGCAGGGACAGCCTCTAACCTCTCCATCCACCTCAGCAGCAGTCAGGGCAGTACATCTGACCGCAGTCTCGCTCCCTGCCTCCATTTGCCTGGCTGTGAACTGGAACAGTGCCCCTTCACCCCACCAGTGCTTTGTGCTGCTTGGGCATGTGGTAATGAGGGAAGGCAGATAAACAAGCAGAGAGACTGATGGAAGGAGCAGAAACCATACCCTGAGTTCCACACGCAGGTTGAAAGTAATAAATAATCAAAGCAATAGATTGCAAGCTAGAATATGACCCTGGGAAAAACATTTCATGAAAAGCAGAGAGGAGTAAACTCAACTGTATACACTTGATGGCCAGCTGGAGAGAGATCGTGGAGTTAAATCATCATGGCTTAGAACACACACCCCACATACATAGATGGAAAGGCTGCCCACTGGATGCCTCCGCAAGAGCCTAGTATCTGCACAGATATTTTGGCTGTCTTTAGGTAGGATATGGAATAGCTAAAAAATGATACAGCAGCACAAGGGTAGTCCCAAGCAGGAGGAACCAAGAGTTTGAGAAAGTTCGGCACTACACTGGATAAATCCTAGAACAACAGAAGCTCAGAAGCAGTGTCCTTGGAGGCTGCCACAGGGATGTTATTTATGTTCACAGTAAACACAGGCCACAGAGAAGGAATTTCAGCTCTAATGACAAGGTAGTATTGTGGGAGGCTGTGATGTACTGAGACTGGCACAAGGCTGCTGTCCATCCAGGGCCGACTTCCATCAAAGGAACAGCTTTTTATAACTGCTTGCCCAGCTCTCATGACAGTAGGACCTACTGATATGTATTTCCACACTCATGTCACAAAACGTTAAAGTCTTTTCCAAGCTCTAGGAAGCAATACAGCAGTGGAGGAAAGCACTTCTGCTAGGCTGGAAGACATAATTTCTTCAGACCGCACATGCAGCAACAATCCATAACCACAGAGGACAGATGAAGAAAATACAGCTACCTTTGGATACTAAAAGTCTGACAAATGAAAAGCTTCCATTAGACTTTTGGCATGAACATCCCTAGCTCAAAGTAATTAAATGGGTTTGGTTCATATTTTTTCATTTAATTGATTAAAAGGAATGGTGATTCTGCCTCCACATCCCCATTAGATCTAAAATGATGACTAGCAGCTGAGAAGTTCCCTAGCAGGGAGAGAAGAGCCTTGGGCATCCACTCACCTGCCCTCTTTCCTGCAGCCCTGTCAATGACCATCACAAATCTCCTCTCTCCAACACCAACATTGCCCCCCACCAATAAGACCCAAGACAACATGGTTCAAAGCAGTGTTGTTGTGCCCACCACCACAGCAGCACTACTGGCTGTGGCTGTGAGAACCACAGGAAGGGGCTGAGGGGAAAAATCGTGCCCCAGAATTGAAGGCAGGTCCCCGGGACCTGCGCTCACTTTGCAGGCCATATCTCCAGCCCGGTGCCAGTGAGGTGGGGGGTTTGGGAAGGGGGGTGGAAGGGTGCAAGCTCCCTGCCATGACAGCACAGTCCTCCCCAGGGCAATGGAGTTGGGGTGCTCACTGGAGCTGACAAGGCCATGCAGCAGCGACTTGGTGTTTTGCATCCTCTGAGAAGCGAAAAACAGGAGGTGGCAGGGTGGTTTTCCCCCTGCTTTCTGGATGCTTGTGTTTCTGACAGATTTCTCTGCGAGGGGCTACCCAAAAGCTCCATGGAGCTGGAGTGTCAAACGTTAACACTCAGCACTTAATTTGTGGTGCAAATCCTGTCAAACCCAATTGCATCTCTTTGCCCCTCCGAGGCATCCCAGGCCCTCTCCACTTCTGCAGGGGGCTGAGGCTTTAAGGAATGACCAACTGTTAAAGCAACCCTGTGAACTGGCAGGATGCACAGCGTATGCTCCAGTGCCAGGCATGCCCTCTCCCTTCCCCTCCCCTCCGCCAGCTCCACGTAGGTACACAGTGGCCAGGAGGCTTAATTAATGAACATATTTGAAAGCTCCAGGCATCATCAGGCCAGAAGAAAAGAGTGATAATATTAGCATCTAAGCACAAGCTGCTTGCGTTAAGAGAGGAGGGAGATGGGGCCAGAGGCACTGGCTGGATGGCTGGGAAGCGTCCCAAAAGCACAGCACCCCTCTGCAGGGATCTGTCAAACTCATCTGTACCTGACACAAAGGTACCAGAGGGGAAACAGCCTTCTAAAAATGGGGGATCAGGCAGGACTAAGTGGGAACCCATAAAACACGACTGATGCTTCTTTCTGCTCCCTGTGAAAGGAGAAAGTGATCATTGTGGAGGAAGGCAGGTAGGAAATGAGATAGCGATAGGGAGATACATCAAAGGGACAGAAAAGAAACAGAGAAAAATAGATAGAAAAATGCTAAAAGATAAATGTAGTATGTTTTTAATTTGCATGAGAAAAATAGTTCGCTTTTCCCCACCGATCATCTTTATTAGCAACAAAATTTGCAGTGAGATCTCAGACTAGCTATCTAGCTATGACAACAGCAAAGCTCTGAAACAAACTGCTCTGAAGAGGCTGTGAAAACTCTACCTTAAGCAGCTTTTAAAGGCAGGGTGTGGGGCTGGCTGAGACTTAACCAGGTACTTTTCCTGGGCAGCACACAGACCAGGTCAGCGGTGCCTGAACTTTTTGCCCGCTATCCACCATTTAATTTTTGTAGAGCAGCTACATGAAATCACTGAGTTTCTAAAAGCTCCTATTTAATAGACTTTACCTACATAGTGCTCACCTCAATCTCCCTAGAGCATAGCCCATATATCACTGGCCTAAAAAGTTGCCCCAAGATCTTCTCAAGCTTTTCCAGCTCTACCTTTGTACACGCTTCAACAGCAGGGACAGGCTGCAGGTGACGTGAAGGAGGCCACAGAAAAAAGAGGATGTGTAGGAAACCCACTTTGCCCCAGGGACCTACAGCTTGCTCAGCAACAGGGCATGTGTTGTATGTAGCCACGCTGGGAGGGGCACTCTCCTTAGTGCTTCCCACCCTCTTTCTCAGTCCAACAACCCACTGCCCACCATGCACACCAACATAGGACACTGAGCCCGGAAACGGAGCACATCAGGCTCAAAATGTGTCATTTTAGGTCTTAGCTATGAGCAAGGAAGCCAATGGCAACACCCTGGGCAGGGGAAGAGTTTAGCGGCAAGCAACTCTTCCTTCATCCCTCTCTTCATGACACTCCAGAGAGAAGGTACATGGAAAAAGATACCTCCTTGAATATCTTCCTCTGAATATCTGCTGTAATCCAAATTCCAGCCCACTGCTGGAATTTGCTGGAGAACGGAAAAAGCAGAGGCTGATCTCGGACAGAGAACAATCATGGCTAAGAAACCTCCTGCTGGGAGCACTGGAGTATGACAAGAGGTCTTAAATCTCCCTGCCTGGCATCATTCCCATTTAAAATCCTTCTTGCTTCTCAAGCCAGCAGACCTGATAGGAGAAGACCACCTTCCTCCACAGGCAGTAAGGAAAAGAAAGGGGAAGATCTGCTTTTTCCAGGACAGGTGGGTCAGCTCTGCTTGCTCAAGCTTGCCCACTTACATAAAGGTGTGAGCAGCTGGGGGGCGATGCTCTCTCTGGCTTTGGCTTATCAGGCTGACACCAGCACAAAGTCCATCCACCAGCTCTATGCTCAGCAGCTTGCCAGACTGGTGACTAGGTTCAGTGCTGAAAAAGAGGTCACCACCTTAGCTTGCAGGGCTGATACCAAGTCACATTTCTGCCCGAGTCACTGTGTTTTCCTGCAAGTTTCCTTTCCAACCTTCCATGCAAATATCAGCACTTGTGGCTATTTATGCTCTTGGGAAAGTGACTGCCTGGGATGACAAAGGAACACAAGAAATAGAGATGAAGAGGAGAATAAGGAGAAAGTTAGATAAGAGGTTTCCAGCACCAAACTTAGATCAAAAGGCAACAAAAAGAGTTACCTTTCCTCCGTTGACTTCTTTTCAGTCCTCTTTTCCCTGACTTTTCTTCTTAGTGAAAATTGAAAGCTGTCACAAAAAATTAAAAAACACCTGTCCCACTTCCTCCTCTTACCCTGACCATTTTCCATAGAAAAAAAATGAAATGAAGACAAGAATGTGATGGAAGCTTCTGTGAAAAACAGTCTTTGATTAAAAAAGCCATTTTTCATCAACACATACAGCTGAAGGAGAAACCTGGACCGGCTCCACACAACATTTTGGAGACACAGGCTAGCCCCAAAACCACAAGTATTTGTCTTCAGCAAAAGGAAAATTCAGACGCAGCATGATTACATGTGTCTATGCTAGGTTTAATCCAGCTAACGTGCTAAAACCGGCAGGGACACCATGCTGAAAAGGATATTGTGTACTTTTGAGATAACAGCTCACAGCAAGACCTGTGCTACCAGATCCTCCCTCAGACTCTTACCCATGCTGAATAGAACAGATGCAGCAATCCCATCACACCCTTCTTTACCCAGGCAAACCTAAATGCACTGATTCAGTGCTATAACCTTGTCCAGCAGGTGTCAGAGCCCCAGCTCCTGGTCAGGAGTAACTGAGCAGTTCATGTACATGGGGTTGCTCTCAAAATCACGTCTCTGTGAGGTTTATTGGCTCCCTACCTCCCACTTGCTGGGAGGAAGCCAAGATGCAGGAATTTGTGAACCTGCTAACTCAGCATTTCTGCATTGCTGGCACAATGTCTGGACATGGCCTGCTGGAAAGTCTTATGACCACTTGTTGGTTGCAGGGCCAATGTTCAAGACCATGTCTTTTGAAGTGGTTGCCCCAGAGCATCAAGGCTTCACGCTATAGAACGGGTCACAAGATCAGCAGTACAAATTCGTTAGGGAAAGGAGGCCTGTGAAGGACTTGCAGTGCACAGTCAGCAGGCACCACTGGCCACCCAGGCAGTCACACTTAGACACTGGGCAGCTGGGTCACAGTGCACCACAGTGGCTGGGGGAATACAGGAGGCATGCTGAGTGCATCTGGGGAATGGCACTGTTTCCTCTGGATCTTCCTCTAAAGCAGATTGAGAAGAACCAGAGCTGGGTTCTCACTTTTTCTTCAGTGCAGTGGTCCAGCACGAGGGAGCAGAGGAAGGGAACTGGCACAAGGACACATCTTCCTATGGAAGGGGTGATGCACTGAGAACTCTCTGACCTTTGGGAGATGTTTTTCCCATTTGGGGCAAGTACTGCTGCACCCTTAGGCAGCAGCCTTGTATTTCCCTCATGACTCCTGCTCCCCCACAAAAAAGAAATCCTCCTATAAAAACATTTACCCACCTCAATTTCTTTCTTAGCCAGCCTGTACTTCACCCATGAAGGCACAAAGAGAAGCTGAGCTCTGATACTGCACTGCATCCTCCCCTTTATCCCCATCCTTTCCTCAGCACAATTTGAAGAGTAATGACCTGAACCAACCCCAGCTTAAGACAATGGGTGTCTGTGTACTGACTTCAATGGAATTTGGATTAACATGGGATTGCAAAATCTTCAAAATTAATGCAACTGTAATGCTGTTAAAACAATGGCTCAAAGGTTAGGAGATCCCTGAAGTTAAAGGTTTCCCTTGAAATTAAGTAAGCCACACTGCACATCCTGCTTTGCCTATGATTATACTCTCATACAGAGGACGAAAAGGAGTGCTGCACATCTGAGAACAAACCCCAGGAATATAAAACACTGTGCGTGCAAAGCAAACATTAAGAGTAGGTAACAGTAGCTATCTACCTCTTTCTTTATCCCCCAGTTGGTACTGATATCTTGTTCACTGCAATGCTTTTTCTTCTTGTGCTTTTCTTAAAAAATTAATAAAACAAAAATGTTAGAAGAAGACAGTGCATGTAGAACAAATACTCCTCTGACAACAGTTATTCTACAACAACAGAGCTCAGAGAGCAGCAAACATGACCTCAACCTCAGCTCCATGTAGCCACAGGATGCCATCTTGGAACCTCCTTTCCAATTCACCAGGCAGAAAAGCAACAAGATGTTGAGGAATATGCCACTAACAGTGACACCTTCTTTCAGAGCTTCTCTCCCCTTACAGATAATGTCCTCATGCACATTATTATCCCAACAGCACAAAAGAGAAACTGAACTGCCTGGATCCAATTTTAATCAGAGCACCCACTAAATTGTGGCTGCTGAGGATTACAGATGACCATCTTTAGGCAAGAGATGTCAGCCAGAAGCCAAGTACCCACAGCTCCTGCTGAAGGCAGTGAGGGCTGGCAGTTTGGAGCACTCCTTTCTCCAGTCACTGTGATAACGCCTGAATAATGCCACATCTCAGTGTGGCCTCACAGCTTTTTCTGCAGGCTTCAGTGGAAGCAGGAGGAGATGGATGGAGTCGGGGTGGGGGAAGGCAGGCAGCCACTATATCCACTATTTGTTCATCTTTTGGGACCTGCCTATTTTCCCCAGAACTTTCCAGGGAAATCCTGGCTACATTTAGTTTGGCTGGGGTACAAGGCTATTTTTAGGGAAACAAATAAACAGCTGAAGATCCATTTTTAATTTTCATTTAGATCTAGGATTTATATTTTATTTGTTAATTTTGCTTTAATCTCCTTGTCCTTCATTACTCCCTGACTTTCACAGCAGGGGAGAGGAAGGACACAGGGAGGAGGGTAGTGGAGTAGGACCCAGTGGGAGTGGTGGTGAGGAAGGTACTGAAAGAGGGAAGAGAGCGAGGGGGAAAGAGTATTGTTGACAGCATCTGATCCTCTGATTAATGTATTTCTAAGCAGATTAACCGAATCCCAACTGCTCTGTGCCAGGTTTCTTCTCTAAGCTTCCCTCTCCCCCATGTAAACAAAAAGGCATTTCCTCTGAGCAAACATCGAACGTGCTGACCAGAGCTCTGGCAGTCTCCCTACCCTCACATAGCACAACACTATGGGGCACAGGAGAAGGGGGAAAGTACCTGTCTATGGAAGTCACTTCTATTTTTAAGCATATTTTGTGCTCTTTCTTTCACCTCCTCAGGACTTTGCATGACTTCCTGACTTCAGGAAGTGTGGAAGGGTGCCCATAGTGATGGGGGAAGATGAAAAAGCAATGGCTGGTACTATTCTGGTCCTAGAGGCACATGAAAACTTGTGATCTCATTACGCTTCACTGATACATAGCTGCTTTCCATAGCACCCACACAGGGAGGAAGAGAGGGAGAAAGCTGGGTAAGTGCAGCCCCAAAAGAGGTGGTGGGAGCCACTAAACACAATCCACTTCTTCCTGCCCCGCTCCACCAAAAACTTCCCAATGACTCACTACAAGAAAGAAACATTGTTGTTTCAACCCAGGTTCTTGGAGCATTTCGTAGTCAGTAGTCGGCCAAACCCCTACAACCCTGTATCACTGTCCCGATTTTATAGATGGAGAAACTGAACATAGGAGAGACTTCTCTGAGGTCAGAGGGCAGGTCAGTGGCAGAGCCCCATTCACATGAGCTGAGTTACAGGCATCTTTCCAGGTCACAAGATCAGCCTTGGATGAATAGGGGTTCTCTAATGAGTCTCTGAATTTAGCCTCCAAGTTTATTTGTTTCCGGACCTTGTGAAGCACCCTCTCTGCCAGCCAGCCTTGCTCCCCAAGGGCAGGTTTGCCATCTCTGCTAGCAACAACTACGGTGGTCATGGGACTTTTCTGCCTGCCTAACACGCTAGTGGAGCTCAAAGACCATGCCTGCCTTCAAGCATTGAAGCACTGCCAAGCTGTCTTGAAAGGGAGCCTGGGAAGACAGAAAGACCTCCTGTCCCCTCTCCTCTCTTACAGCCACTCATTTTTTTCGGTCAGGTTTCCTCCTGGCACTCTGCCTTCACCTGAGCAACAAGTAGCTGAAACTGTCACAGACCCTCATCACACTCTTTGGTTTAGAAGAGCTCCCCTTAAAAAGGGAGGTTTTTCTATATCTTTTATGAGAGAAGGAGAGCAGCTCTCGTAATGAACAGCTTTGTTGATGAAACCACTCAGAAAGAAGAGGAATTCCCATTTGCTCAGCTGCCCATCTTGCCCTACTCAAATCATGGTGAGAGTTTTAAAAATTAAGTCAAAGACATGCTGAAACTAAAATGCTGGCTTTGCCACACTGTGACTGTTCCTAAAATAAATTCTCCCTGAGAAGATTCCACCACACACAACTTTTAAATGCAACACTTCAGACCTTATTGCACTGTACAGCATGGTGTTTTCCTACTGGTGCCTTTTCATTAAGAAAATCACAAGAAAAGCCCTGCGCTGCAAACAGAAGTGGAGATTGTGACTAAAAAAGAATATACAGAGTCAGTTAAGGCTGTAGGGAAAAGATAAGAGCAAGGGGAAAAAAGCAAATGAATTTATGTTGCCTAAGGCACTGAAGGGAATAAGAAGGGATTTACAAATTCATCAGGAGGAGAAGAAACACCAGAAAGAAGGTAGGTTCATTAATAAATGAGGATGAGGATAAAATTAATGGTTCAGAAATGGCTGAGCAGCTTTTTTCAATCTGTCCTTAACCAGAAGAATAACGACAGGAAGTTTAGACTAGAAAGGAGGAAAAAAAGCAAGTTTAAAAAAAGCAGAAGCATAAAGAACTTGAAGAATGATACGTCCACAAACCAAATAAAGCAAACAACATCTTAGAACTTAATCCAGAAAAGACAGAAACATTTTTAAAAGTATTTTTCACTTCAACAGAATTAATACAGGGCTGAAAGTTAAGCAATCTATACATATAAGCACCTACATAAATGTATGCAGGATCAGGAGCCTAATTTGTTATAGCAAGGCATTGACAAACGTATTATCCCAGTGACAAATAATCTGACAATTTACATTGAGCTGGGGAGGCTCCACAAAATCAACCAGAAAGCAAACGTAATAAAGATTTTCAATAAGGAATAGAGCTGGCATTGCTTAATTCCAAGCCGATATCTATCCCTAGTGAAATAATGAAACAAATATGAAGGGTCATTTAGAATCTAAAGAATAAGAACACATGCAATACAGAAGTGAAAATATTTTGCTTTTTAATACATGTGCACAATTAGCAGTAAGGGGAATTTGGAGCTTTAGGAATTTGAAGGATTTGACATTGCCCCACTGCGACAGGTTGACCAGAACCAAGAGCACATGCATCAGAAAACTGGCCAGAGGTACCGAAAGAAAATAGGCTTTGTTGTACAGGAAAATGACAAATGATGGTCTAAAGGGTTTACATCCACGTTGGTCTTATTAAACCAGTGTCACAGGAAACCAACACTAACTGTCCATGAAATTTGTAGCTGACGCCCTACAGAGAAATTGCAAGTATAATGGAAGGCAAAGAAACAAGCCCTCGACTAACACAGAGCTGCTTAAAATTAAGCATGTGTGGGCAATGGTCTGAAAGTTAAAGCAGAGAGTAGCATGAGTGGGACAGAGGATGATTGAATCTAGACTCATCAAAGCCACAAGCTGAACCCAACAAAATAGAAAAATGCAGGTAATGTCCCTGGAGAGCAATAAACCAAAAGATGGATACTCAGCAGGAGGGAGAAAACACAGAAGCTATTTTGTTCTCTGAGACTTGAGGTTACAGAAAATAGCAAATAAAAAATCTTGATGTGCTATATTAGCAAAACAGGTTCTTGCAATTTTGGGTGGGAAACAGAGGGGCACCCCATCACAGCAAAGGGAGGGAGGAAAGAGTTTCTGCACCATTTCAATGCAACGAGACAAAGAATTCAATTTTGTTCATTCCATCAGTTTTTCCTCATCAGCAATAAATGAGCAGCAAACTAGAAAAAAATCAGAGATGATTGATAAACAGACCTGGAAGAATTTATGAAGAAAACTAAGAGGGGTTAAATGTGTACAGTTTATTAAGGAATAACCCAATGAAGCAAACTGTAAAATATACTTGATGTGTGCGAATATTGCAGAGCGGGAGGAGGTAATAACTAAGAGTTATAAGATTAAATGAGAAAAAAAATAAAAAATAAAAGAATTGACCTTATATCAGGAAAGAAGTTGGCTTGGTTCTGCTTCTGTATCAGTGAAAATTAGAAGTAACTCAACAGAAAGGAAAGAAGGGGCACAGAAAACAGGTACTACGAGCACATCCAGAGAGAGAATTTTGGAGATTCTTTCCCTCTCTCCTAGTCTTTGCACTGTCTGAGATCTCAGGTCCCAAGCTCCAGGAGCATTTTTTGATTGCATTGATTTGTTCCTTCCCTTTAGGAAAAGCAGACACTTTAGCCAGCATACGAGCACTGGGCAGAATTCAAACCAGTGCTGAGGCGAAACAGCACTGCTGGCTGTTTCAGCAGCTCTGGCTAATCTTATGCCCATTAGCAACATGCGTAGTTACGTAAAAGAGACACTAAGGCTCTAATTCTACAATTCATTACCATTATTAATACCATTTCATACAAATACATAATAAAGACCTCCTGTCCCTAGGGAGGTCATGTTTCCAGATGTCTGCTGACCACGAGAAGAGCTGGGAGAGGGGCACAGTTTCTGAATTCGTCTAAGCACTACCATGCTGCATAAACAGACCTGACCTCTTCTCCTGGACAATGACGAAAATGAACATTTTTATCTCTCTGTGAAATTTAAGTCAGCCTAAACTGCAGGTAGGCCCGCAGAGTACTAAATCCAGGGATAAACATCCTCGGGGTCCTACCTATTTTCAAAAAGCCAAAGCCAATCCCCAAGTCAGGAGATGTCCATGTCTGTTACTTAAGAGCCAATGAAGGAGAAAACAACAGTAATAGTGCTCAGCAGCCCCGAGGGCCTTCATCTAAGCTGCTGCAAAAGGTCTGCACCTCTGCAGGCACAGGGAAGGACAGAGAACACGGGAGAGAAAAGTACTGGAAAGCACCGCTGCTTGGTGGTAACTCATGTGACAAATTTGGCCACCCATCACACCTCTTACCAGAGCATGAAGGAGTGCTGTGATAGAGGCTTTCAGAGTCTTTGTCCACTTACTGAAATAAATCGGCATCGCCTGTCTGAGAGGTGTTTTCTGGAGGTTAATACACTTAATGTCCTTATTGTATTCATTCCTCATTTTCTGACGGCTAAATCCTGGCTTGCCCTCCCTTTGTATGCTGCAGTCTCAAGCAAATGGGATGCCTGTATGCGTTCCCCACCATGTATTTTGTACAGGGCCAGATGCAGCACAGTGTTAAGTGTTCCCAGGTCACCCCACGGCAGCAGTGCTCAGTTGCACCCCATGGTCCCAGAGAAGTAAGCTCAGCTGTTTGGGGGCTAGGACTAGAGACCTGCCTTCCTCTTAATATCTGGAAGAAGCACTTCAGGAACTGCAATGCTTTTATCCAGCAAGCATAGAAACTTCTGTATAGCTCACTTGCCCCACCCAGAGGCATTTTGCTCTGCATTCTGCAAATACCAAAGTTCTGCAGCCTCCAAGTTCCACAGGAGAGGGGGGCAGATAACAGCCATATCACTGAATTAAACCCAAGAAGCAGCAATGATGGTAGTGAGGGAATCCTACAGACCTTGACAATTATCAAGTTCAGGCCCTCTGGAGCCGTTCTTCAGTCTCTCAGAGTTGTGGAATTGATCTGGAAACCACTCTATTAATGTTCTTTCTTTTCCTCCCCTTCTCCCCAAGCAGCATCATCATTTATTAATTTATGATTAAATGAATTATTGATTCTCACTGCACCTGCAGTATTTGCCATTGTCCTTCTCCTCCAGAGACATCTTTGACTGATGTGAGGATGGCAAGATGTCAGAGAGACTAAAAGAGGGAGAGAAAACTCACTGCGTACTGGACCTCAAACAAGTGTGCTCCCCACTGAAGTGCTGAGCTGCAGAGGATGGGTGCACCAGGGCAGAGCAATGGTACCACCCTCTCAGATAGCAATGAAAAAAAAAAAAGGAAAGTGCAAAGTCAAATTGCTTCTGATAAGGAGGGAATGAGTAGCAGAGCTATTCATAGGAACTCAGCATGTGGGGAGGTATTAAAAAGAAAAAAAAAGGTCTGACCCAAAGCAGAAGCTTCTGTTTTTATTCAGAAAAGTCAAGCTACAGTTTTAATTTGAAGTTTTGTTTGTAAATATTTTCATAAACTTCAAGCTGCCACTGTTAGTAAGGCTTGGGGGGGGGGGGCGGTAGGGTACACAAATACAGTATCTTTACAGAAACGTGCACCTTGCACAGATAATCAGAGCTCAGCCCTCCTGAAACTGATGAAAATTTCTGAGCCAGAATCTCCCTGTCACGAATTAAACCTAAACCTTGACCCTTTATCTGGGCCTTGCTGGCCAAATAAACCTTCACTGTCTTTTATAGCATCTTTCACCCAAGCATTGTAATGTGGCTCCCCTAAAAAGCACAGCAAGTTTTACTCCATCTGAGAATGGGAAGAGTGTGTCAAGTTACTGCTCCCACTTTTGATCAGGGAAAAAGGACAACCAAACCACCACAGGGAAACATCCTCTCTGCGCATGCATCTATTCTGGCCAGAAAAGCTGCAATATTCTCCTTAAACTAATACACAGAAAACATGCCTCCCGATTTTTTTGTCCTTCCTGCAGCCCTCACCTCCCTGTCAATCACTGCTTGCCCCGACACCAAGTGGTGCACACTGGCTCTGTGTGCCTGCCCACTGCGGGGCTGAACCCCCAGCAGTAAGGGAAGACCTAATGGCAGCAGACAAATCACTCTGTTAGCTGGGAGGCGCAGGGCTGTGTTTTGGGGAAGGGAATTCCCAGATGGCAGAGGCTTCAGGTGTGCGCGTGTGCGAACACCCCTGGAGGAAATGATTGCATCTGTTGTCCGCGCGCCCCGATTTTGTTATGCTCTGTAAACCCACGACTCTGCTTCACCCCAAGCATACACGAAAGGATCAAAAGGATCACAGGTTTTTCCTCCAAGCAGCACAGGCACCACAAACCTCAGGGAGATGAAAGGAAGTTACTGCTTATTACCTGCACCTCACCCAGCACCCCGAAGGAGTCCCCCACTGCTTTGCAGCATATGAAAGCAGCTCTTTACCACCTCCCTGCTCCCCCCTTTGCTGTTGGTGGCACTGCAGGCCTGCCTCGCCTGATCTGCAGAGAAGCTTCAGAGCCCTCATTGCTATTTTATACTACAAGACTATGGCTGAAAATCTGGAAGGCACTCAGCCAGAGTGCAATTTTGTTAGGAAAACAAGGCAAACACTTTCAGTTCCTGCCTTACACACGCCTCTGGGTTACTCAGCCATTATCTGCTAAATTAAGGCCAGCACGGCTGGCCTTGAGAGCCTGTCCTGTACCAAAGTCACGGCCAACTGTGACTTCCTAGCCATCGCCACAGGGTACACGTGGCTGTCTTGAACTCTCCAGCAGCTTGTGCAGAATCCTCACCCACCGCTTGCGAACACACAAGCCCTGCTCTCACGGGCAGCGGGAGGAAAGAAATGAGGATCTCCTCCACGTTCCCCACCATCACAGCTCGCCTTACGACATACTGCTGAATGGTTTCTTACTCCTTAAAGGGAGAATTGTCGGAATTTGGCCATTTCATTATATGCTCGGCAGGACTACAGGCAAGAATGGAATTAGATGCCTGCTCTCTAGCTGAGGAGTGGTGTGAGGAACACCCTCCGGCTCAATTTATACGGCGGCATCGTAAGGCAACGGCAAAACAGTGCCCAAGATGGGGCAGGGGGCATGGACAGGTAATATAGGAGTGAAACCTTTGCAGAGAACACACATACGTCATGGGATGAAGGAAGGAAATTACATTACACTCTACACGTACAGGGAACAAGCTTGGCTCTGAAATAAAAGAGCAGCATGCTACCCCACCGCCTCCTATTAAATTGATGGACTACATGGCTGTGCCCAGGGCTTCTCAAGATAAAAAGGTTCATTTCCTTAGAGAACAAGGTTTTGACCTTCACGACCTTACTGAGTCTGTGTGCGTTTACCCATTTTAATTTCAGATTAGCATCTCGCATTTTCAGTACCTAGGGGATTACTGTTTTCGCCTGTGCAGCAACAGCAGTTCATAAAAGTATCGGTTACCCTCCCCCTTGTTCACAAAATCAAGGCAGATCTGACCAGATGGCACATGCTCCTGCGCTCTGTGTCAGGCTGCATTAATTCAGGGGAAATGAACTCTCCTCCAAAACTATATTTATTTCAGACACCGCCATGCCCAGTTGCTGGGCTGTCCTCAGGGAAACCTAAAGCCAGCTCTTTTCCATGAGCTTGGTGGGGAGAAAAGGATGGCAAAGGCCTTGCCGGAAGCCTCGGATGCCAGGAAGGAGTACCCACAAGCTCCCAGATGGCTGGAAGTATTTCAGTGCCCCTTCCCCAGGACTTTGAGGCAGTAGCTGTTTCCCTAATGCTCAAAGCATCATGAAGCAGAAGGTGCTCCCACACCTTGTTAGACCAGCCCAGTAACATTTTAAGGCAGTGCTACTAGAACAGCTCAGCCTTTTTGGGAAGGTTGCATTACATAGCCTTGCTAGGATCAGGAATGGGATTCCTCCAAGCAACGGAGAAAAGCGAAATCTCTTCTGGTAGGGTGGAGGGTGTGCAACTTGAGTTACTGTCTTGATCCAGTGCGTTGACAGGCCCACTTCTGTGGGGTTTAGGCAAGGCATTTCACCTATTTATAGCTCTGGCCATGCTGCTTGTTGATGGCCCCTTTCCTCCACCTTCTGCTGGAATAATTCTCCCCATTGCTGGAGACGGTATAGTGTGAGTGCTGGAAAGAGAGTCTGATTGGGTAAGAGATGCCCTTTGTCCCTCTTTGTAAAATGTTATTTACCATCTCATATAGCACATATAACAACACCTAAGTGCTATACTATAATTAGTAAAATCATGCAGAGAAACCGTTCATGTGGATAATGATACTTTGCGTCCTCCCATGTGGGTAGTTTAAGGTTGAATTAATTCATGTTTGCCCAGCTTTGTAAGATCTATGGAAGAAAGGGTATTGTTATGCAAATAATTATTAATAATGACTCCTCCTGTGCTGCTCCCCATTAAATGTGCCCAATTTATAAGTCAAAGGGTGTTTTTCTCCTTGGTGCAAGACAAACTGGGTTCCACAAATGGAAATGTTGTCAGTGTACCTGGCGAGGGAGGACAGCTCCGAAACGATGGTGTTTTTCTGAGACTGAAGGCTCAGCTTTTGGATCATTCTTTCTGTGCTACAAGCAATATATGTGGTCCTGGAAGTCACTTGGAAGAGCAGTCACACTGCCTACTCAAGGGATCAAACTCAGGCACAGTCCAGAGGATCTCAACACAGAGGCAAGCCCATGCAGAGGAAAATTCAGATGCCCAAATACCATATAATTTGCCAAGAGGTGAGTATTTATGTTCATTTCACAGACTGAAGCACAAATACTTTTGACAATAAAGCAACTCTGCAAGCTATGGTGAGTATAAATACACCATACATACATACATATAATGCTCAAATCCTTCATTTAATAAGGACAGATGTCTAACAAAGACAATGCTTGAAGCACCAAAGTCTCAATACAATGCAGATTTGGTATCATGGCCACAGTCCTTTGGAACAGATGTGTGAAACTGCTCCACAGCTGGCTGCTAAGGTCCCCAAGAGGTCTCCCAGTGTGGGTGAAAGCAGAACCATAGAGAGCACGTAGATAAGGAGTTTCATGTTGGACAAGGCTTCTCCCAGCTTGCAGAGTATACTGTGAGCCACACAGGGCTCACACCAACACAATACCCATAGGGCTGTTGTATCACTGGGTTTTCCTCAACAAATTCACTTTTTTTCTTCCAGTAAAACTGTGAGGACAGACAAAGAGAAATTTGGCTATTACCGTAGTCGTTTTAGAGCTTCATCAGCCCTGCACAGGAATAGTCTCACGACTTATAAAAAGAACCGTTTTGTCCATGTGCAGTGCAAGGCTGCTTGCAGTCTGGACACGTCAGCTTTACTGTGTTATTTCCACACAGGAAACAGCCATCAGTGCAGCAGGTCTGATGCACCCCAAGCCCTCAAGCACACTTAGTTTGTTGAGGGATTTCTCAAGCAGCAACACAGAGAAGGAAGAATTGTTACACCTTTGGCTTCCAAGGCAGTAGCTTGTGTGCACAGGGCTCCTGGCCAGGATAGGCTCTGACAGAGGTTTACAGCCCCTCCCCGTGCCCCCCAGCTGGTCACCCTCTATCACTGACAAACATTTTTGCAGGGGTGCCACTGCACTGAAGTTTGCAGGTGCCTTAGGCATGACACAAGGTAGTAAGGTTTGAGATGGATGTCTTCCTGCATCTTCAACAGCTGCGGACACTAGAGAATCTGCAGTCAGAACTTAGCTCATGGATGTTTGAGGACCACAAAAGATAGAAATGGTGCCTGCTCATCTCCCTGTAGTTCTGCAGGTGCCATCCAGCTAAACATTGAGGAAAACTGATTTCTGCCACATGAATGAGCAAGTATGAGGTGAAGGCACTCCTGCGGTAGAAAGAAGGTCCCTCTCCATTTTATTCATCTGCTGCCCTGCTTTCACAGTAGCTGTGATAAATAGATACTAGTCATTGCCACAGACGGTCCAGCGTTCAGATGTATGCCCTTCCCTGAGGCCCCTGGAAGAATGCATATTTTGTGTGTTTGCATGAGAAATACAGCCATCCCCCCTGCTTGCACAGGCCTGCCGATTTGCTCATTCAGTTATCAGTCTAAGGCACAAATACTTGCAGTCCACCTGCAATTACCCAAAATCTTCAAGAAACAGACCGAGGTGTTGTAGCGTATGAACGCTGGTGTAGCTGCCAGGAAGAAAAGTGCGTGCCCTAAGCCCTGCAGAGCAGAGTGTCTTGGATCTGATGTTTAAAGGATTCCCTAGTGATTTCAGCAAGCTGATAAGAAACATCCTAGAACAAGTCTTTTTTGAACTGTAGCAAATTTAACCTAAGAAAGCTCTTCCTTGCTGTCTTGTTTTCAGTTGAGGAAAAGTCAGATATCTGCGTAAGGTTTCCAGCCACTGGGAATAATGGCTTCATGTTCCAACACAATCCCTTCAATGTTAACTCCACAAGCAACAGTAAACAGGGTAGGCAGTAAGGACATATACTACCAACACTTTAGATAGTTTTCAGTAGTTCTTTCTACTATATATGGCTTTTTATTCCAGCCTGAACAGCTTTTTTTTTTAGGCTGTTTCCCACAAACAGATTCATGTCACTAGAGTCTGCTGGAGAAGCTCACTTTGGCTAGGATAAGACATCTTCCATTACGGAGGACTTCTGTAAATAGGCTTCTCTAAGGACTGAGACAATTTTTAAAAACATCACACCTGGTCTCCCCTACAGAAAGTAAAGATCACAGGGCACTTTCTGTTGGCCAACCAGTGCCCTAGGGCTGGATGAGGAATCCAGCTAAAAATCTTTAAAGATCCAAAACTTTTATGTGTATGTGCAAAGTATTTTGTTACCTACACAGCCACAAGTCTTTAGCTAGAAACTTGTGTCTCTTGGAGGCTTTAGAGGCTTTGAGGCTTTTTTGTTGAGAAGAAAACATGAGATGGACACAGGAGAGAACACAAGGGTGCTAAGTCCAGGCAGGTCACAAAGATGAGAAATTAACAACTTCTTTCCCCCCCCCCTCTCTTGGACCCACTTGTCTAGAGTAGCAAAGAGAATATTCATGGCCATACTTTAATTTTTGTAATAGCAGCAAAGATGTAAAAACTCAGGTGCAATTAGCCTACAGGTAAAGCTCTAGGTTTTCAGTTTACGCTCCCAAGTAGGGATGCTATTAATGGTCAAGTATTGTGCTGGTAAATCACAGAAACAATGCAATTGCCAGGGTCACAACAGCGCAGCTACGTCCTCAGTGCTCTTTCAAAGAGGAACAAAAAGCTTCTCAAGCAGCAGAATATCTGAAGCCTGGTTTCTGACAGCTCTCTGATATGTGACTTCTCAGGTGTCGAGTAACTCATCTGAGTTCCCACTGCAGCCATTCCCACCCTACCTCCAACGACCACAAGTTCCCTGTCTTTCTTCAACAAGTTACTCATGAATGACTAATCCTCAGTGACTTTTTGGTTAGATCTTGCTCTTCCTGTAGAAAGTGCTTCTTATGCAGAGACCACTTTTGCCACTGGAGTAATTTGCTACCTGGAGCCTGTGGGTTTCACTGGTGGGGGAGAGGCTTTCACATGGCAGCCCCCATCAGGGCACAGGCCTGAACAGAAGCATTCAAGAAGCAGGGCAGCAGGCTCTTTCTTGGATGTGGTTAGCTGGCTGATTGCTCTCTTGTAAGACTAGCCCTGGGGGATAGTTGTGACAAGCACTGCAGGTGTTCCCTAAACTGGGAGTTACGCAGGATCTAGCACAACTTTCATGTTGCAGGTAACAGATGAGCAGCATCAGGAGAAGAAACACTAATTAGATGACTTGTGAGCCCTGAAAAGACCAAGCAAGAGGTGAAACACAAGAATCCCTTTCAGATCTGGAGACTAGTCACTGACCGGTGAACTGCCATCTGTCTTGGCAGTAGTGTCTATCAACTCCACTATCAGCTCTGCACTGTGCAGCTTGAGACTCATGATGAACCGCTTCATGTAACAGACACCCCCAGCACAGATGAAGGCCAAAAATTTCCCACACCATGTCTGCCAGGCCGTGAGAAATGCCAATACTTTGTGCTGTAGTAGAGGCACAGCCAAGAGGACGAAACCGGTTTCCAGATTTCACAGTTCAGCGATCACCTAGACCTGCTGAGGAAGAACATCTCTGCTCTCTGCAAGTTTTGAGGAAAAGGAGGAAGACCTAAAATATCTCCTTCTAGTATATCTCCAGAGATGATCCCACCACAGCCCAGTTACAGCATGTCAGAAATGCAGAACACAAATACATGGCAAGATGCTTTTCCAGGGGAGGAATGTGCAATTTCACTTATTTACAGCAATGCTCCACACTCCTTTCCTACTCTACCAGCAGCTCAAAAGACTCCCAGCCAGCATGAGAAAGCTGTTTCAGGGTCAGCTTTTGTTACAGAAAAGATGCTGTGAATAAATCATACGCTTGTGAGTTACTCTGGCCAAGAGGATACCCCAGTATAATTAAACCCCACATTTTACAGACTGCTGAATTGAGACACAAAGCACTGACCTGATCCTGCAGGCAATGAATGACCAAGGCAGGAGCAGCGGCTCTCCCTAACCTCCCAAGAAGGCACACAGGCAAGCAAGAATAAAGAAGACACGGCTGCTTTCTTGCTGCTCTGCATCGTTTTTTCAAACTCCCTCCTGTCTGCAGGCTTTCAATGCACTCTTGGCACTTGTGTCAGCCCTCCACATATACCATTGATCACAGACCAGCCTTCACAGGACACTTGCTACTTGCTTGTTTGCTAATGAATATTATTTTTAAAAAGTAAGAAGGTGGGGGGGAGGAAGGATGAGGGAGCCTGGAGTGAAGGCTGCGGCTGTGCTCAGTCTCTATGGAAATAATCCACAATGCTAATACGTCCTAAAATGGTAATAAAGCCTGTGTTCTCTTATGTAATCCCATAGTAAGAGAGAGCTCTGTCGGCTTGCCTGACAAATGATATCTCTGTAACCTTGGAGGGGATTATTACTAAAAAACACAGGGTGGAAAAACAAAGCGACACACGCAGAGGCGCACGCAAATCCATCGGATGCAGCAAAAGGACAAAGAGCTCCAGCTGGGCTCCGGTGCGTTGGCCACACGATATTATGTCTCTGCCACCAAACCAGGAAAAGACCTCCTGGCAAAGCAGCATCCCTGCCCTGGCTCCTCCTCTGCTCGCAGGCTCCCCTCACTCCCTGGGCACCTCAGCAACAGGAGCAGGCAGAGGGTAGGTTTTCCCCTCTTCTGTCCTCCTTTCCTCCCCCAAAATGAACATTCAAAGCCCCGGCAGCTGGCCAAATCCAGTTTGCCTGCGTCACCAATGCACGTGGATTCACATCTGTCCTGCCCAGTGGTGATGAAGCCAGGGCTACGTGCATCCCCGAGGAGGATTCATGCCCCCAAATCCATCAAGTTGTGTGAGCAAGGGGAGAACTGCACTTTTTCTGGGGACAGTTGAGCAGCACTGTAAGGCTACGCAGTTTGCGTTAGAGGTATAGGGAGACAGGCTTGGAGGCACGGGTACACTTATTTTGGAGCTCTCTCTAAGTTTGGCTGATGAACCATAAACCAAAGCCAGGCAGCTCTTTGCTCTTGTGCCTCAGGTGCAGAACAGAAATAAGGCACCGTCACATTAAAGCCGTGCTACATGAGGGAAACCACAGTACGTGCATGCAGGTAGCCCTTTCACCACCTTCCTCTACTCCTCTCTCCCCTCCACATACTGCATCCCTCTGCAAACGTGGAAACCCATCAGAGGCATGAATCTAACACAGTAATTGCTTGAGCAAACCCTTCTGTCCTCATGCGGACCAGCCAGCCCCAAGCTCCCTCCTCCAGGACACAGCAACTGGACAGTCATGAGACTGACCCCGGAAGACAGCTCACATGTGATAAGGACCAAGCTCCTATGTCAGTGCCAGCAAAGGATGGTGACTACGCCAGTATCTCTTTCCCACAGATGAAAGCATGGGAACATTCAGTGGAATGCCAGAAAACTTTCTTGGGAACAAGAGATGACATCAGGCGGGTTTCCATGCCTGATTGAACATTCACCCTTTCATGATGGGCTGCATTTAAAAGACTTTTAATGTTTTCTCAGGCAGCAGAAGATGAATGAATAAGGCGGTTCAAGTCAGAGAAGATTCCTGAAGGCAGGAGAAAGCCAATTCTGAAGAAAAAAAAAAATCAGTCCTAACACTTAAAAAGCTATTATTATGACACAAGACATGTTTAAGGGAGCACAGCCTTTACCAGTCAGTGCATGTAGAGAGCTCTAATTCACACTAGATGTATGCAATGTGACTGCCTGGAAAATAAAGGGTTACAATCATTATTCACACCAGTCACATTATTTTAATTAATAACCTTGTAATTGGTATCGACTTAAACCAACTGATGACAGTCTTATGATGCACCATTCCCAGCCAAGCTTCCTACCCAATTGCCCTCAGGTCAGGAAAACAGTGAACTCCATTATCAGGCAGAAGCTCTCTGCCCTGCACCAGTCCCCTTCCCGGGCCATAGAGAGGTCACCCCACGCCTGAGACGCAGCAGCCAGCCACCTCCACAGCCTGCCACCAGCCCTTGCTCGCCTGCACCCATGGCTGCGCTGGTCCTCCACCATGCTGCAGCCTGGCTTCCACAGGCCAGCATCTAAAACACCATCACTTTCTGGCCCACTGCTTTCTCTATGGGGAGCTCTGAATAAAAAAGGTGAGTCCACAGTCAGGGCCACCAGCGCCCCTTCCCAATGCCACCCTGGCGAAGAACGCAAAGGTTAATCCACCTCCAGGCATTCATTTCTAGGAAGCAGAAGGAACAAATCTTGCTCCTCT
>KZ506129.1:98319-113202 GCA_002844005.1 Limosa lapponica baueri
GCTCCATCATCCTTCAACCCACCCTTGAGGTAGCAGGTTTGAAGCTTGATTGCCCTGTGTGCATTTCTCTGAAACTTCTCAGAAAACTGGGAAGCACTGGAGCCACCTCATTCAATCCACCACCAGAGAGAGTAATCTTCCATTTGTTTTCCCCAAGCTGGTGCCCAGGACGAGGTGCAGGAGAGAAAGCAACAGTGCTGAAAGATGAGCACTTATTCTCCTTCTCCAGCCTCATGAGTGGGACAGGGGACCACAGCATGGCTGAAGCATGCCCGGGACAGCTTCAGCTTTGCAAAACAAAGGTACCAGTCTTGTGCAGTTAACTGGAAAGCATCTGGGGATACTGACTGCAATGGGTGATATTGACCACACCAGCAGTTTGCCCTTTGTCCTTCCCCAGGATGGTCACAAGCAGCCCTGAGGGCCTCCACATGGCCATACAAGAAGGCTGCATTTCTGAGCTAAGGAGACCATGCTGAGGCAAGGAGAGGCGACTTGCCTTCAGCCAGGTCAGTAGCAGAGCTAGAATTGGGATTTGAGCTGGGAACAGGAATCAAAACAGACTGAAATCACTGCTTTGCTGATGTCCTGACTTTGCTTACACCTTGTCACCACTTCCTTCACATCAGCCTCAGAAACTGTGCAGCTATCTAAAGAGTCAGCTCAGGGTTGCAATTGCGTATGCCAGGACAGAGGAGGTGGTGGGAAGTCATGGACAGGCGGGCAGAGGGCTGCAGCATGGGTCTAAAAACAGCTTACACCAACCACAGACCGTTGCCTTGAGCAGCCCTGACTCTCAACTTCGTGCATTTGTTACCTCCTCAGGTGTACAACAGTTGAACATTTATCTCAAGCCAAGCAACTGAACCACTTCCAAGACAAGCCAGGCCCTCCTCAGCACTGCTTCAGCACTCTAATTAATTCACCAGCTTTTCCCTTTCCCCTCCCGGTGCCAGGTCAACAAATTCACTGTTATGCCAGTTACTAAAACTGTATCATGCTCACTCTGGCAGTTTATCAATTTTATTGGCGTGAATATGTCTTCCCCAGACGGCCTTCTGAAGTAAACGTATGGTAGAAAACAAACATCTGAAAGCGTGCAGGACAGACAGAGCAAAAAGGTTGCATGATACATGGGGGGGGAGGTTGGGAGAGTGAGATGGAGCCTGTGCGTGAGGTGGAGATGAAAGCACGCCTGAGCAGAAGAGAGAAATCGCCTGTACCCAAAGAAGACATGAGGCTGTTCCTCTGGGATCAGCAGTGGGCAACACTGGCATTGCTTGTGCTCGTAGCCATGTAGTGGTTCACAAGACCCAGGGCAAGACGTGCAACCCAGGGCCGGCTTTCAGCTGGCCTCTGCAATGCCTCTCAAAGCACTTGCTTTCGCAGCAAGACATTTCTGGTTTCTGGGATGCCCCGGGAAGCCTGCTGCGAAACACAGCAAAATAAGTTGCATCCAGGCTGCCTGTGAGTTAGCAGGTACAAGGAGCACTCCTGTATGATGGAAAACAAGTTGCTAAAATAAAGATATCAGCTCTCCAGCTGTGTAACCAGGGGTCCACACTGTGAAGACACATGCATACCAGCCTTTTCCACTTTCAAAACGCTCCTCAGATTTCATTGCCATCTCAAAGCTGATTATATTTACCCTCCAGGTATTGTCTGCATTGTATTTTAATAATCTGCCCACCTGTTATTATTTTCTCTCCCAAATCTGTCGCTCTTCAGCAGTGCTGTAATTTAACTCCAGCTGAAGGCTGCTTGGGTTGAGATGACAATGTTTTCTCTATTAGTACCTGCCAGAGACAAAGCTGAAGCTCATCAAATGATAAATGATCATAACCGCCTTTCGCTTGCCAAGATTTATTTAGATCATGATGCAGAGAAAAAAAAGCTGAAACACATTTGGTCATCACAGCTCCACTGCGGCCAAATGTTGGTCCCCAATCAAGACATGACCCACCAGTCAGAGATGCTTGCTGGCCTCAAAAGCTTTCTAATGACAGTTGTGGCATCACCACACATATCCAGTATGCTATTTTCTCCCATCTCTTCTCTTCCACGGGAAGGAAGAAGTTTTTTGGCAGTATGGTAAAAGGGGAAGAGAGAGATGGTCACCATCTCCATGGAATCCAGACTGTATTAAAAGAGAGGGCAACACCCTGCCATCTTACACCAAAGTAAATCTGATCCTGGTGAAAATACACCACCCCCACCCCCCAGTATCAAAATGTAGACATACATGGGAGGAGGGGGTAGGGAAAACTCCTTCCTGAACTTTGTGGGTGACCAGCAGAAGTCCCAGAGGACTTGAACTCCTTTTGTAAAATTAAAAGGATCTCTAAAACAGGCTGTGTCCAGAAAGCCAAGGCTCTGCTATCCTGCAAATGCACATTCAAGCTAGCTCTTTTGTGCAGGCCTCGTATTTCCCTTGGCCAGTGTCTTTCAACTGTGCAACATGACATTTTACATACCCAGCAATACCAGTCAAGATCTGGAGCATCTCCTCCCTGAGAGGAAAGCAGAGGGGAAAAAAAAATAATGTATCATTGCACTAAAGTAATTCTGATCTGGCCTGGGGGTATATTATGATGAGGCTTCACTCCCTGGTATGCTTCCAGAGGTTTCCATTTCCTCACTGTCACTTCCTCTCGGGTAAGTTCGCCTGTACTGTTTGCACAGCTGTCAAGTCCACTGGAGATGCCAGGAGACTGACAGCCGCTCACACGACCACGTTGTCCTGCAACACAATTCTCCTGCCCAGCCCGGCATCCCTGCCCGTGCTGCCACCTTCCTCTAGCCTGACACCAGCCACCCATGCAGGAGCCACCCACCTGCTACCTGCATCTCAAGCTGCCTGTGAGAAGGACTAAGGAGGCCAAGGAGCTGCCTAATTCCCTAGCAGGGAGCAGGTGGAAAGAAGAACAGGACTGTCTCTGTGCACAGGTTTGTTCCCAGGTGCAGAGTCAGTGCAGGGTTGCTCCCTGCTGGCACACATGTCCTCGCCACTGTGAATCACCCTGACCGGTCCCACCAAAGAGGGCAGCGCATGGCTCCCTGCATTGACATTGGGATTGGACACAGAGGGAGGAGGACCACCCTTCTTCTGTACCATCTGTCAGTCGGGAAGCTGCTGTCTCACACTGTCCCACAAGATCTTGTGGGTTTGGGATGCTTTCAAGGAAGGGTCTTGACCTTTGTCTGGACAAACACTTCAGACTTTTGTGGGGTGCCAGGATCCTTTGCTCTTTAGACAACCATCTCATAGCCTTCTCTCATAGACACATAACCACCATGACACAACGACAAGCAAACTGCTTTTCACTAGACCTTGGCAGACAAGGAAGGCGAGACCCAGTACTGAGACCCACCCAAATTTTATCCAGGCCAGTTGATTGGGAGGTTCATTGAGCTTTGCTGGAGCCAGGACTCAATCGCATGTCATGAAGCAAGATAAGATCAGACTGCACCAGAAGTGGGCCATAACACAGAGAGATGGAGCCTCCCAGCCCAAAAAGCTAGCTGCAAGTAAGCAAACATGACAATGTCTAACCAGTATGTACTGGCTGTGAAATAGCGGATACAACTCTACTTGAGAGTAAAATGCCTTCAGTTCCTCAAGATGCTAGATCTCAAAACTTGGATGTCTGAATCAACATCATGCTACGGACCCTGATTTTCTGCATTCTGTCATAGACTGCAGCTATTCAGAGCTGACTTCCTATGGGAAGCAGGTGAAGGATCAATCCTGCAGCTGCTGTTGGTTGCATTATTTGGTTCTATGGTCAGCGTCTGTCAGTGGCAGGATTTTCCTTTCTAGAGGTGTCTGGAAAATTTCCAGGATGAAAGCTTCTATTGCTTAGCTGGTGCTGTTACCTCCCTGGAAAGACAAGGCTTTTCACCACTTCATTGGTGATTTCTGAGGTGACAGCAGCTGTCAGACCCTAGCAGAGAAGGTGAATGGAACAGTTGAAAGAAACTTGCTATTATTCTGTCAGGTAAAATGTCTATGTGGATGCTGAAACATCCCAGGCAAGCGCAGCTTGACTGCTCTCCTATCAGTCTTGTTAGGAGCTCAGTTTATTACATTTTGTTATTGCTAGGCTGAGTTCATTTTGGGGCCTCTTAATTACAATGCAGTCTGCTTTGGAAATAAAACCTGCAACGGTGTCTGCAAGCAGTCACAGAGAAGAGAGAATTATACCAGCAAGCTAAAAAAAGATGTTAGAGGCAAACTTTCAGCTGTAAAGGTCTGCAATTTACGGCCAGGCAGGTTACTGCCGGGGCATTTGAAGCGAGTCACTCTGTGTTAGGATGATGAAGATGGGGAGCAGCCGCCCGGGGTAAGAGCCGCGGCAGAGCACGGGCACCACGTCACAGCGTTCGCCGTGCTAGCACCTGGCACCGTGGCCTTTGGACAGCCGATGTGCAAAACAACAACGCATTCGGGGGGGGGGGGCATCATGCAGGTTTGGGGACAAAGGCAGAAAGGATCAGGAGAACAGATGAGGTACAAGGTGAGGAATTTGCGTGCGTTACAGAGAGGTTCCCACGGGCGGCTGTAAACTTGGTAAACGCATTATGTTTCGGAGATTAACGAGGTGAGATGCTTGCAACGGGAACCCATTCTAGGCAGCGCTTTCTGCCAGCAAAAACTCTGCAAACTCCATGGAAAACATGCAGGCAACTGAGGCGGGGTGGGATGTAAGCATATGGAGAGGATCAACTGTATACAAGAAGCAGTCCTCAGCAGCACACAGGCAGGCTTAATATTGGGCGGGGTGGGGAGGGTCTATTTTTAACTAGTAAGAAGGCTGCAGCTCAGCCATCACTTGAAGCACTCAAGTAGATGCTTCGTCTGTCTGTCAGGAGAGTGACACCACATTGTCTGCATGGGCACAATCGTGGGACAACAAAGGACTAATGCATTTGGTGGCTGCCACTGTGCTCCAGCCGTGGTCCCTCCAAATGCCTCCAAGACCACAGACTTGGGTGTACAAACCTCTTGTAAGAAAACTCAGATCCCTCCTACCCAAGGTAAGGGAGAAGCTCCTTACACTGTGACTAGGGCTCTGCCATCCCAAAAGGACAAGTCTGCAACTTTTAAGCCTTATCAAAAGGCGGAGTGCAAGCCCAGCAGCATGATGGGCACACCGATTTGGCAGTGCAAACCAAGCAGCACATACAAAATCAACACAGGCATCCTCTGAGGCTTTTATGTCTCCAAGCAACTTAGCACCACCAGGACTCTCCCCATTTCACCCAGGAGAGCTGCTCTCAGCAGAGTTCGGGGATGTGCAGTGCCACCAACATCCACCAAATCCCTCCCAGACCTTATCAAAGAGACATGAGGACTGACACCCCACTACCGTTCAACAGCGGACAGATTTAACAGTGACAGCGTGGGGTAAAGCGTTACTGAAAAATGTAATATTTGCAACTCATCACCACTGAAAATTACAAGAAGTGCTGCTGCTGTTTGTTTCTTCGTATAAAAAAAAGACACGGAGAAGGGGACAAAACGTATGTCGTCTCAGGCAGTCCAGCCTTGGCTGTGCAGAATAATTTACTACTACGGGGGTCTCCTCCTCCATCATTTTCCTATCTATATACATGTGCCTCAAAGAGTGATGTTCTTATCATTGTCACTCATAAGCCAGACCAAAAAATGTCTATTAGGAGCTTTTCTTGATATTCCACCTACATTTCTTTCCCTGAGCTTTATCACATCACTCCTACTTATATACTCCTGCTACCCTTCTGAGAAGCTCCTCTCCCTGAAGTTCACACCCTTCAAATTACAGGAAGACAGTTACGTTTCCCCTCTTAATCACCAATTACCCATAATAAACGCACTTAGTTGCTTTAATCTTTCCTCATACCTCAGCTCCCCTCCAGCACCCTAATCATTGTTGTTATTCTTTGAACTCCTTCTAACTTGCCCACCACTGTGACAATGAGATGTCTGAAGCTGAGCACCAAATTTTGGGTAGGATCTGACCAAAGTTGCACACTAATTTCATCATTAGGAAGATTAGGTGTTTCTGGCAGGATGCGGGTGTTTGTTCATTTGCACATCTCATTGCTCGTGGCACAGCTGTCCTCCAGCCGTCTGCAGTTTCCTACTCCCACTATCATTTGTTGGTTTCATTTAACCAAGGGATTAAAAGCTTTCAGGATGGTAATTACAATGATCGTCTGAGTGCTAGCTCTGAAGCCTGACGGCATGCCAGATGTCCTCCAGTCCTGCGTGGCATGTCCTCTGGCATGGGAAGAGCCCGCAGGGATGGGTCAGAGAGTGCTCCCACACTCATAGCCTCTACAAGCAACCTCCACCCGTGGCAAGCTGAGCCCAGAGCAAATACGCATGGTTTGAACACACAGGTAGGAGAGCCTCAGGGGGCGTATACAGGAACTTGGTGCCCTATGAAACTTAGGGCACTGCCTTGTCATCACTGGTCCTGCCAAGGCAGACTGCCTATGCACGAGTCCAATAGCACTATCCACAAACACAGACTGACTCTAGGGCAGGAAAGGCAGCTAGGGATGCTCTGAAGTGGCAACTGCAATCTTTTACTGTCAAGGAAAAGGCAGCATAAAAGCCACCCACACGTGGCTGTAGGGTCACATTAGCTCTGGCATACTAAGCCAGAATGAAAAGAGTATCTGGTGATACATGACCACAGTATTGAACGCTAATAGCCTGTCACTGAACCGCTTGTACCCAGAGCACAGGCTGGAAAGCGTCCTTCAGGTAGACCTATGCTCACTGGGCAGAAATGCAGGGATGTCATATATTTTCAATTTGTTATAAGTTCCAGGAACAAATTTCCATAAAATGGAGCTAATGAGTCTTGCCTGGCCTGAGACAGAGCTGAAAATCCCTCCACGTAAAGGAACAGGCAGTATTAATAATATATTAGACTTCTCTGCAATACCATTCTCATAGCTGAGAACGTATGTGACCCTGTGCAAGCTTCATCATCTCTCGTCTCTGTGCCTTGGGGGCTTCAGGGCAATTTCAAACTTTGAAAGCCTTTCTCTCCACTTGCTCCAATTTCTGTTGTTCCTAGAGAGCCGTCCAAATTTCACAACATCACCTGAGCAGTAGATAAGTAAAAATTGCTTCAGCCGTAGAGGAGAAATCTAGGTTAATTATGTTGATAACTTAACCCCCGGGCTAATCTCTAGTCCATTAAGGTAAGCAGATGGTCAGCTCACTGCAGGGAAGAGGAAGAGAGGATGGAGTAGCAGCTCCCATTCACAACACGCAGGACCAGACGTGTCTCCAAGAGGCTGGGCATTCCCAGCCTGCTCCCTTCCCCCACGGATGGGTTTTCTTTGCACCCATGGCTGTCAAGGCAATCCGGAAAGGGAAGCATAGAGCCACCAGGAGACAAACAAAAGCCCAGACAAGGTGGGTTTTTCTGTGTGACTTGGGTAATCAGTGCACTGGCATAGATTGAAAACAGGGAGGGATAGGGAGGCACTTAGGGATGGGTTTTGTGGGCTGGCATACCTGAAGTGGAGTGGTTAAACAATATATCCATAAGAAATAAAAGTCAGACACAATGTGTCATTGCATGAATGGAGGAGAAACATTCCCACAGTAGTCTCCTGACCAAAGTAGATATTGAAAGCCCCCTCCCCAGGAGCACTACTATATGGGCTATATCCCTCCAAAGGTGACAGAGAGGGAGGAACCTGTGGTCAGTGCACAGGGCTCGGAATAGGTGTCCCAGCTCCTGTCCCCAGTTCTTTCAGTGATGACTGGATTGAGCAGGCACAAGGCATTTGATCTCAGTTTCTCTATCTGTAAAGAATTCCTTCTACACCTTGCAGGAGGATTTTGTAAAGCTTAAATGCCTGTAAAGTGCTTTCTGACCCCTGGACGAAATGGGACAGTGACATTTCGTATCTCTGTTAGCAGTCTCCCCGTTTCTCGAGAAGAGAGACAGGGATGCCAGGAACTGCTCTGCATGCCTAACAGCTCCCTGGCTTCCACTGAATTTGCAGAAGAGTCTTCATCTGTTCCCCTCCACAGAAACAACGAATCCCAGGAGGAGAACAGGATGAATATAGGTCTGTGTGCAAACAACTGCAATATACAGAAGGGACTCTCCAAACTACCCATCTGGGGGATCATTTCTCAGGCCAAAACTGCCCCATCCCAACTTAATCCTCTGATTACTGTAGCAAGTGACTTCCCAAATGCTGGCACTCTGCAGACCACACTCTAGGACACCAATGGTATCCACAGCATGGGAATATTCAACCTTAGAGAGAAACAGAAATTGGTAGCTTCACATTAATTATTATTTTTAAAGGTACAGTTCAAGACTAAAGGTCATGTTGCAAGGTTGCATTGTGATATTTGAGATCCCTGTGCTCACTTATCACAGGATTAAACCACAACATAACTGTCGAGTTGCCAATCTGAGACTAATGTGCAACCCTACATTAAACATCTATATCTGAAGGAGATGGGACCAGCCGGTGCACATTAGAGCCATTTTACTCATTTAGGGGACAGCCTAGGCAGCCTTGGAGGTGAACCACACTTGGGGAAAAGAAGGGGCTATAGCAAGAAGACAGCGTCAGTGAAGCCATGGGTACATCTACCTGGTGTACTGCAGGCAGGAGCAAGCCCTAACCATCCTTTGAGCTGATAAAGCTGTGTAGCTGTGGTTAGCATGTTGAGATGCAAGATGCATTAGCTGATACTCAGTGCTGCACTGAAGCAGTCTCATGGCTTTCAGGCCAGCGCTGGCTTGCATCCACCGGCTCAGAGGGCAGGTCAGGGGAGCTTACTTCTGCCTGCAATATATCATGTAGGCATCACCCATGTCACCTGCCTGCGAGCCTATAAATCTCCTTCTTATCTTTCCTTCCCCCCGCCTCTCTGTTCCCTTTCTATAATGCAAGTTCTTTTGGGAGGTGGGGATGGGTGACACTGAGTGACATCTCATCCCACTAACAATCACACATGCAGAGGGGTGGTTCACAAAAGAAACTGCCGCTTCCCTGAGGAAACCACACACAGCTTCACCTCTCAGAAGCACCCTTTGGGCAATCATCCTTTCCCTGCTGCACCTCACAGAAGAGGCAATGAAAGTGCAACTTCTGTCAGAAAAATGACTGTTACCAAAGGACCTCTTCTTGCTGATGAGACCCATTGCCTCTGTGTGTGCCCACACACCCAGCTCTGCTCACCCAGATACATTTTAATGGCTCCTTATTCCTGCTGGTACTGCACAACCAACTGAGCTACTCCTTTTCTGGTTCAAATTTCAACATTAATAAAACACATCTTAAGATAATGCCTATAACCAGCAGCACCAGCCCCTTACACAATACTGCTGGCTCAGGTGCTGGCATGAGGAACCAGGCATCTCCCTGGGTCCTCCAACTGAGATATCTCACCTCCTTCTTCCCTACCATCCCAGCCAGCATGCTGACTTCTCCAGCCCGAGGGACCCCAGACACATGCTGTGCCCCTTGGCATGGCAGCACTTCTATGGGCAGGCAAGGGGCATAACCTCAGTGTCACTGACATATGCTTAAGCCACAGGTCCCTAAATCCTCTTCCAGACACAACTGTGAAATGCCAAGGAAAAGCTAGCACCACTCACCCTGCTGAAACTGGCAGTACCAGCAGTGGGGTGAGAGCAGGAAAGATGCCTTCTTGCATCTCAGAGCCCTGCATGAGTTGGTGGTACAAAGGCACTAAGTCTGCTCCGGTGGCTGGGTGACATCAGCAGCACCGTGCAGCAACTGCTCTGCACTGAGCCTGTTGCCCAATTTCGCGTCCCCTGCAGAAAGATTGCCATCTGCACTAGAAAAAGGGGGAAGATGTTTTTAGAAGCAAAGAAACATCTGACAGTAGTAGGCTTGTCAGAGCGATACCATGGATGTTGGATATGGGGTGTACGGGAAGAGAGCAATTTGTCTCCCTCTTCAAAATATTTGGTGTTGCAAAAAGGCATAGGGCAGATCAATTTCTCCTTCAGTTCTGGAGAGTCAGATTGATAACAAGCAAAGGTAGGACTCGGAACTTCCCCCACATGCACATCAGCATTGAGCATGCTGTTTGGCGAGCCAAGGTCAGAGGAGAAACAAGCGGTTGTGCTCCCCTCCCTGCACTGGTCCCCCTCAGCCCCAAGTGCCATCCCCTCCACACTTCAACATAGCATGGGAAGAAGATACCAAGATTCAAAGCAGAAATCCAGCCCTACCACTCCAGGATGCCCCACGCTGGGAAGGTGACAACCCTGTGGGGCCCTGAGGAAGAGCAGGAAGACATCCTGTTTTAGCAAGGCTTCCCTCTCCTGAGTCACTCAAAGGAGGAATCCTGCTTCAGATTCAGCCCAGCCCCGCCTAGCGATAATTTCGAATCCATCATCTGAAGGATTACGGAAAGTTAGAGGAGACAGATGGCGTTGCAAAGACAGAGAAGTCTTACTGCTTGGCTGCAGCCTGTACCTCCCGAGGTTACGGTGGGGATTTCAGAAAGCTCCACCCTCTGTGTAAGCTGCTGCTCACCCAGGGCCGGACAGCCCTGCTGTACCAGCAAGATGCTGGTTCAGTGAAGGAACAGCAGAGGCTGCCAGCAGGACAATTTGCAGATGGGCTGCAAGGAAGAGGGATCCCTCCTCTTCACAGCCTCACAGGGCTTTTGGTATGGGGCCGGACAGGGAAGAAGAATGTTTTGAATCCATCCAGCGCTTTGTAGAGGCTCGAGCACAAATCCTGTTAATTTGCACACTGCCTCCCTGCACCACAAGCAACTGTCACCCTTCCCAGTTTCACCTGCTGGAAAACAAGGCACCAAAGTTTTGCAGCAAGTCAGTGGCGGAGCCTGGGACAAAGTCACGGGGGCTGTCCCCTTGGCTCCCTGCAGCCTGCTTTCCTCCCCTCCAGGAGCACCAGCGCCCGTCTCTCTCTGCCCCTGCCCTCATCCCAGCCGGGGCACAGAGGTCACCTGGAGAAAGGTGACCATCACATGCCAACTAGCACCAGCCTTGGTCCCAGCTGGGCTGGAGGAAAAGGATGCTTTCAGCCTTTGGATTTTGGTTCTTATGAGTTTACAACAGTCTGGGGCTTAGGTGAAAATTTATGTATGTATGGATTTTCTACATCTGCTTTTCTCTTCTCTTTCAGATGCATTAGAAATATTTGGTCTCAGCTTCCTAATTTTTGCCAAGGATATGTCCAGTGAGCTAATGAAACAGTAACATCACAAGAAACAGAACTGATACCTGAGCCAGGAAACTGGAAGGACCACTGAAAACTCACCCTCTGCTTCATGTTAACACTTATTTAAACCAGTTACCTGTCAAATACTTGTAAGAAAAAAAATATTTTCCTGAAAGCCAACACAAATTTCAGACAAAGATGAAGAAACTTCATGATACCCCTTTCCAATCTTCCCAGAAGCCCTGCAGGAAAACAGCTTCCTAATATTTCTTATGGGAATAACAAGTAGAGAAAAGAAGCAAAACATTCTCCAGGGGATTTTAGACACCCCCGGATAACAGCACAGTCATCAGCAGCACTGCAGTAACCTCCACAAACCAGCAATAGATCAGTGAAACGTGCAGAAGTGTGACAGAAGAAACACCTCTGCTTCTCATGGCAGCATATTTTTCTTTTTATGGGACACCTTTAAAACAAGACTAAGTGAACAAACCTGAGTCACGGCACTTGGTTCTGCTCTTGGCTCCCTTCAGGCTGTGCGAACCTCAGTGAGACCTCTCTCTTTCCTACCCCCTAAGTCTTGCCTGCTGCCAAACAAGGATCTTGGGGACATTTTTGGGGCCTACAGATGAAAATGTATTTTGACAGGCCCATGAGGAATAAGTGGCACCCCCTAATTCTGCACTGGTGTAGCCAGGACACAGGATCCCCTTCCTGCTCACCCTGTGATGTTACCAGTCACATCCAGGACAGCGGTGGCATAGGCTTCTTGCACAATTCCAAGCAGTTGCAAACTGAACACACACCCATGACCTCGATTTAATTAATAAATAAAACTCTAGAAAGCCCACACAGCGCTCACTCGCCCACCCCCTTCAAAAAAAAAAAAAAACACACCACCTAAAGCTCAGTGGACCGAAAACCCAAGTGGTGAATCTGAGCGTGGTCTGAGGGCAGACAGGGCTTTGTACCTCCATCTTCTGCTTCAGTGGAATGTGCTGAGGGCGTTATTTACAGCAGGGGCATTGTTGCACACCAGTTACTCTTTCTTTGGGAGCTGTGGAGGCTGCAGGAATAATGAGATAATTATCCCCATTATTCCCAGCAATGGTGGGAATGAGACTGCCTTTGTCCCATTGCTCCAGACTGCACCAGCTCGGGAGGTTTTGTTCTACCAGCAGAATCACCTTTACAGGGGATTCACGGGACATTTCAGCTGGTGCAGCGCCTGGTTGCACATGTTGGGGCACAAAGACCACAACAGACCCTGGATATCCCCACACGGTGGAAATCCTCCCCCTGGGACATTTCAGGTTACCAAGAGCCCAGGGCATCCCCTCTCCCCTCAAAACACACGCCATGCCCTACTTGGGTGAGGATCGTCGGGAAATGCAGACAGCAGATGGGAGGGAATTAAATGCAGATTGAGGAAAGACTCTGCCCCCCCAGAATTGAGACTTATTCCTGGCAACACACAGCTGAGAAGCACTTAGATATCAGCAGTCCTTGTTAATTCACCAGAGGGTATTATCCAAGCTTGTTACAAGATTGATGTTCACTGTGGTACAGTCATTAATAGTTACCCTCAGCACTTGGCCTGGATAGGGATGCAGAACCTAGTAGCCAGAAGTTGTTTCTCTTCCTCGCTTGATCATTTTGCTGATCTCTTGGCCTGAGCATAACGATCAGATTAGAAAGCTTGGATTTTTTGTGGGGTTTGGTTTTGGGGTTTTTTTTTGGTTGTTTTTGTTCTTTTTTTTTGCTTCTTAGTCTCTCCTTAAACTAGATTCACACTTCTGTGGGCCACTTGTCATCACTGCCAGGAGCATTAATTAGAGCCAATGAGAACCTGCATGACCTGCTGTGGCACAAAAATGGCATCATGAAAGAGCAGCGACTCCAGCAGAAGGTTTGAACCAGGAGCTCGACAGAACAGCCACCCTCGCCTGATGGCCCAACACATGTGATGGCTCTGCACGCATTCAGGCAGTCAAGGAACTGCTGGAAGGTGAGAGAAAGGTGATGCAGTCACCAAGCCCAACAGCAAGAGCACAGCTGAAAGTCCTTAATGCAAAGTTAGAACCTGCAGGTGGACTAGACAGGCCCTCCCTCCCTAATCCTTTTCACCATCCTGAAGACACAGGATTGTGGCCTTCAGGAGCTGCAAAGCAACCATCATTAGGCAACACCTTTCCACAATATTCCTTTTATTTCAACGAGCGCCACAAGCACGATGGCTCAGTGCTCTCCTACAGCTGAGAAGTTCAGCAGCAGCTACACCTCGCACTCGGTGACCCTTGCAGCTGCGAGGCCATTTGCAAAGGATCACTGCCCTTTGCCTCTTCTCCAACCATGTCTGCTGGCTCCCAACAACCCCTGGCTCAGAGGTGCCGCTCTGGGCCTGACGGCCGTGTGGGAACTAACACAAGGGAGCCGGTCATCGTGGGCTTGCACACAACAGTTGCATTTACCGAGGTGGTGCCTGTGACTTGTCGAAGCTATTTCAGTTGGAAAACAAAAAGCCTTTTTTTCCCCCCCTCCCCTTGTTTTTAAATGGGCACCAGGCATGTGAGAATGATGCTGGCTTTGTATGCAGCTGAAGCACTCGTGCCCTGTACTACCGGCAGCAGGAAAGGACCTCACTGACGGACCCACTGTTACGGGCACTTATCTATGGGGGCACAAACCCCATTTACAACCTCAGCCATCCAGAAGGTCAAATATCCTCTTGAGGGCTCCTGCCTCCTCTCAGGGGAAAGCTGACAGGTACCAGGGTCCAACACATCCCAGTACTGGGGCAGCAGAAAAATGGAGGCAAAGGGGGACTCTGCACCGCAGCAAAGGCGAAGCAGGACCCAACAGTTTTTGGCAAATAAAAAACACAAGCAGAAAAACTGGACAAGGTACAAAGATGACCAAAGGGAAATTAATTTTAAAAGAAAAGACACATCTACTAGCAAGCACCGAAGTATTCGCTTCTGGTACACCCAGGTTTCTCTGTTCCCCTCCTACAAAATAACTCAGGACAGAATAAAATCTGTTCTTTAGGATATCCAGGTAGTAATTTGTTCATGAAGGAGGAAAAGGCATGGAAAGTATGGATGACAGGGATGAAATGGGTTGAAACTCAGAGCTTTTTTTTTCACTCCACTTTTCCCCTCCTCTCTGCCAGCAGTCGATGCTTAGGTAAAGCCTGCACATCCCCTCCCCAGCCTGCCTTTTGTCTCTCTTTCAAATGAGGTGAGAGTTGTCAGCCTTCCAGTTTGATCCATGCAGGAAAATCTAGCCGCCTGTGGCAGGAAAGGGTTGGCCAGGCATCTCTTCCCCTCCAAAACCCCCTCCCACCCCAGCCCATGGCCATGCTAGCCATGCGAAGCTGGGCTGCTGACATTTCCTGGCACAAGCCTTTCTGTATATTTCATAAGGGGATTGTTGTTTTCTCGTGGGTTACACATTTAAGAACATTATATTTGGAGCATGGATAGAAAAGATCTATTTAACCAGATCTTTTATTCCCTCTCTCACCCACACGTACACACTTGCTGCTCCCCCACGTCCAGCTCTCTGTGCACACACACGCCATGCATGCCTTTTGGCTGCCTCCATCACACTGGGTTTAATTAAACATCCTAGAGGCTTGTTTCTAAACCCAGATTATCAATAGAGGGGTTTGGGGGTTTTTGTTTG
>KZ506129.1:120125-141974 GCA_002844005.1 Limosa lapponica baueri
ACTATGGAGCTGAAGAGTCTGCTCCGCTTGGGAAGGGCTTCCTTTCTTTGTAAATGTGTCCTGCTGAATTACGCAGAGATGCCAGTGAAGGAAAGCTCCCTTCCCAGCAGGCAAAGTGCAAATTCAAAGACGTAAGAATGCAGATTGCAGCTGTCAAAGAAAACACTGAGCTGTTTCCAGGACCGTATTTATAGCTGGAATTAAAGGGCTTTATACAGTATTTAGAACTACTGTTGGGTTTGGGGTTTTTTTTGGGGGGGTGACTTCTGCATTTCCTTTTCCTTAATTGGGAGTCATCCAGGTGATAACCATGTGCAGATTGGTTAATAAAACTGAAATGCAACAAGCTGAACTATCATCACATCTCATAGCTAAACACTCCTACTCTGGAAATGAAATGCTGAAGATTCTCATAGTAACATTATCTCAGCATTTCACATACACAACATCCAGCAAAACAGTCTTTGAAAAAAAACACAAAGAAATACTCATACTGAAAATACAATCTTCTCTAAGCACAATAAAGACAAGATAATATTTCCCAAATGTCACAATTTAGAAACCTATTCATCTGAGACATTAATGTTACAGTAACACAAGCATCTGTATTTTTCTCTCCCTGAACTGCCTGCAACCTTCCCCATTAAAAAAAATAAAGGATCAGCTCAGTTATGTATTACCAGTTACATATAACTGGAGCTGCTCGGCCTGAACGAATTCCACAGGCTTCACCAGCATCAACTCTGTAAGAGGGAGTGCAGCATTTAAAAGCTACCTGGTAAGAAGGTCCCCTTTTGCAGAGTATATACACTCCATAGAAGTAGAAAGATTTCAACAGTCTGTAGGCTGTGTTAAAACTTGCCTAAAGTTTCCATGCTGAAAATTGTCACAAGAGCCCAAGAATTCCAGTGGGACTCAGAAACTTATTTTCCTTTGGGCCCCTTGCACTTCCTCAGTTGGTAATGTTAATGTAAGGTCTGATCCTGCCTGGCTCTGAGCATCCACAACGCTCCTTGGGTACTTCCACAGGGGCTGTCAGCTATCATAGCTCCATTGCAGCGCAGACCATAACAGCACATCAGCCCCTATAGACTCCAACAGCACCGAGTGCTTAGCTTCCTTGAAACGTGTGAACATTTTTCATGCAGTTTGTTTTCTACTCCTTTTTTCTTCCTTATGGCAAAGAGCAAGAAGGCCTCTTCTAATAAAGCAAATGTGACTGAGTTTCTACATACTTTAATTTTGACCATTTCATGTTACAAATAACCTTTCCCAAAAGATCAAAATAAAGCCACAATCCTTCACAACTCCACAGCACCTTCTTCTTTTCAGAGCACAGTGACACCACTCCATCATAAAGACACACACACACGAAACATTGCCACATCAACATCTGCAAATCCCCTCCTCTAGGCTGAGAGCAAATTGGTAGACTCCATCCCAGTAAGAAAGCCCTTCTTACTAGTCATGGGTGTATGAAAGCTGAGAGTGCAATGAGATTTCTAGTGCTGATACAAGCAGCCAGAGGGCTGCTCACAGAGGAATAATTATCCTGCAGTTACGCCGCCTGGCTGGGATGGTGACTTGGTACCTTCTCCCAGGTATTGCCACCAATTTACTCAAAGTCTCCACTAATTGCTTATGTCCAGGTGCTGGGAATTTTTCAGTGCCTAATTTCCAGTGAAATCAGTGGACTCCAGGATAGCAGTGCGGAGCTAGGTGCTTCCATACCTCTGTATGTCTGTGTCCTACTCTCCCTTCTGTCGCTTTACCCACGGGCACGGTCAGGCAGCCACAACAACCCATCCTTCACGCAGGGCTGGCTCCATCGCACGAACGTTGGGGTAACCAAAGAGCATCGCTCAGGGCACCGACCCCCAGAGCTTGGAGAACAGGAAATGCTGGATTTCCAGTGCTTCTGCTGGCAGAAGAGAAGCAGTTGCCTATCTGCTCCAGGCCTCCTCCACCAACCTGAGTGAGCCCTATAAGTGCTTGCAAGCTTCAGTGCCACCCTCACACCACCAGTCCTACCCTGCTGCCACAGCTGGGGTGGGAACACAGGAGGTGAAGGCAAGACCTCTGAGCCCCTGCACACCCTCCAGCACTCGCTTGCTGCAGCGGAGGGTCGCTCACTTGAATTAATGTCTCCATTAACAAGGGGAAAACAGGACTGCAAGATCTCAGCACACAAGAGGGCGTCAGCAGAGGACAAATGAAAAGTGTTCGCTGGAAAAACCGGGACAGACAAAAAGAAGCGCAGCTAAATTAAAACGTTAAGAAGCGACCAGAAGCAATCATTACCTTTCCTTATCAGCAGTTTACCCATACTGACAGAAGAGAAAGGTTTCTCATTTTCGTCTGCTGTCAACTAGCGATTTAACACATTGTAACCGGTTTTAGTGGGCTTTGTTTGCTGCCAGCCTTGGCAGAGGTCTGCCTGGCCTCATCACTGTCCCCACGCTCCAGCTGGCTCTTCCTACAGCAGCAGAGAGGGAAGCCGGCTCTGCTGCTGCCCCTTCTGTGCCTGCTCTGCAGAATTTAAATGTCATCGGTGTGACACTATTTGGGGAAAAACACAAACAAACCCGGAGTCCCGTACCTCTACCCACAGAGAATAAAAAAAAATTAAAAAGGAAGATGGTTCAGAAAAGCGGCGCCTACAGCCACGCTGGCACATCACAATGCCAGGAGCTCCTTTGTGGCTTTGAACTCGGTTGTCCTCGTGCCACCAAAAGCTTCTGGAAGCTGAAGGCAGCAGAAGTAGCTGCCAAGCTCCTTCCCACCTTGCTAGGGAGAGGAGCTTCCCATGGCAGAGACCAATCCTTCATGACACCTGCATCAGCATCATCTGGGGGCTAAACTCCAAAAATATTACCAGAGGGGGCTACCAGCCCACATCCACATCTGGCTGAGGTAATGAGACTCCAGCATTTCAAACCCAGCTGGCTCACTGCAGGGTCCTGCATGGAGACATACTCAGTGTGGTGGGATGGGGCAGGAGGGTTTGGTTTGCCCAGGCTCAGAGGTCCCAGGCCAAGGGATTAGATGATGCTCCTTTGTCCTGCCTTGACCCTGAAGTCCTGGAGATGGGAAGCCACAGCGGCTTGTCTGGAAACAAACACCAATACAGAGAGCTACCTGTCTGGCAAGATGTGTTTTTTAGAAGAAAACCTCATGGGTGAGGCACAGGTCTGCCTCTGACCTGAAGCATCGGTGCGAACTCACAAGGCAGGCGCCCTGGACACAGTGCACGCTCACCCCCTGCGTCATTCAAGCCTTTGGCAGAGGACCCTATCTCATCCCTCATCCCTTGCTGCCACTCCAGTTCAGCTTATCCCTCCCTTTTTTATTACCTCCGCGCCGCACGAAAACCAGCTGCGAGTCAAACAAGCCTCTGACAGACCATAAAGCCCTAAGTGGGGACAGGCCGGGGCTGCTTAAAATGAGTGGCGTGTTGCCCGGGGCCGGGAGCCTGCCCCCCACCAGCCCGGCGCCCGGGCTTCAGCCGAGGGGCTGAAAAGCCCCATTGAGGACAGTGGGGACGTCAGGGCTGGCTGAACATCCCCTCGGCGAACAGTGGGCTCCTTGTTTGCCCGCCTAGGCGGTGGGGAAGCCTCAGCAGAAAGCCTGCTATTGAAATGGAAATCAGGGCCTTGCACCCAGCCAGGAGGAGGAGGAGAAGGAGGAGGAGGAGGGTAGCTGGTTCCTCCCAAACAACAAGTCTCTGGGAGACTTTGGATGGGGGAAGGATAGAGGGGAAGGGGGTGGAGGAGGGGAAGAGACTCTCCAGCACACACACTGCACAAGTGGATGCTGGAAGGGGAGAGAACAAAAGACCTTTGGGGGAATGAAGGGAATCCAGCCTCTCCTGCGAGGGTGAGGGAGGCACTGGGTGTAACGACCTGGCTCTCTTGCCCTGTGAGAAGCAAATTTGGTAAGGCTGGGCATCGAACATGCCTGTGATCCCCAAAGCATGTCTCAAACGCAAATGACCTACATTACACGCAGAGAAATAACAGCCCCAAGGAGTGAGGCCACAAGCCTACAGACTTGTAGCAGGCCTGGTGCAGAAACATGCCAATAAACCTGTGCAAAAATTGTTACCAAGTCCTAAGAAATTTGTCTCTCCTTCAAACAGCAGAACCTGTGAATCCATCCCTTCCTTCTCACTCTTTTTTTTTTTTCCTTTCTCCTGGTAGGGGGGTGGAACAAGGCGAGAGGATGGGGGTAGTGTCATCAGCGACTTGTGCTGGATCATTACATGATAACACGCCTTTCCAGGCTGCAAGAAAATGCAGTGACTCTTCACACAAGCCGTCTGAGCAAGCAATTCAACAATGGAATAAATCAAGGCAAACCCTCAATAAATTAAACCTGAATTAAATTAATTAAGAGAAGACATTATGACTTCAATCACAGGAAATTCTACAAGCCGACCTGTAGCTTTAATTTCACAGCTGTGCTTGTGCTATCCCATGGTGCTATCAGTCTAAATTAATGCTAGGTACTCACCCAACAACGGCCTAGGAGACAGTGGTTGCCCTACAGAGCCCAACAACTGAGGTCCAGATCTCTCTCCTCATCCCAGTCTTCGACCTGGACTGGGTTTGACCAAGCAGGGAAACATCTTTTCCCCCAGTCTTGATGGCACCACTTTCCCATGCACAATTTCTCTGAGCAGGGCACCGGGAAAAGAAAGAGCCTAGAAATGACCTTTAGTTTGTACATTCCTTTCTCTGGCAGGAGCAAAAACAAAAAGTTGGGATTTTTTTGTCATCAGTGTTGGTAATGGGATAACAGAGAGGCAGTTTCAGAGTAATTGACTGGGACTTACTCCAAAGTTCAATTATTACAGGACACAATCACAGGCCACAAGAAAAAAAAAAAAATAGTACACTGAACTCTGGTCTTTAACCGGACTTACCAGGAACTCCCTGTGCCATCCACAGGAAAGATACTCGAAAAGGGAAGAGTAGAAAGCAAGAATCAAAGGAACAAATGAAAAATGTGTGTGTCCTGCTCACCTTCACCCTTCACTTTAGAAAGTAATTGCTCCCAATGTTTCTAATTTGCTCTATTTCTTAACTACTTAGTAGACAACAGGAATGTACTTGGAAATAAAACTATGGATAAACACAGGGAAGGCTTCATTTGCACAGAAACCTGGCATTCTCCAAACTCCCCCAGTAGGTAAGAAAGGCTTTCTCTAAACCATTAAGATAAAGCACAAAGTGCCACAGACAGACACGACAGAAATACATCTTTTCAAGGCTCACCGAGGTGGGAGGAAAATTGCTTTGATTAAAAAGCTACGCTTCCACATTGGGAAAGACTAATGTGTTCTGCAGAGCAATGAAAACTCTCTCTGTATCTGTATCACTCCTAGGAATTAAGAGCCACTATCTGTGGATTTCCCACAGCACCAGTCCCCTTCATATTTTCAATAGCGACTCGCGCAGCTAAAACACCTGAAGTCTGGAGGGCAGGGACGGGGAGGATGCCCTCTTGTCGTCATTGATTTTTGTAGGAGAAAGTGGTTCAGTTACTCTCCAGGTAATGCTTGGTGCCCATTTTATCCATGATCCTTTTACAACACATGGTTTAAAAAAATATTTACTTTCCATTCACAATCAGTTTGAAAATGATTTACCCTTGATTCGTAATCACTTGGTGAATTATTTAAGGAAAAAAAAAAAAAGACCTTTCCATCTGAGAGAGGGAAAGAGAGAGTTTGCTTGCACCAGCTTTTTTGGCTGTGATGATAACCTCGATCACAGGATGGTGGGTCTTGACACAATCTGAGAGCAACAGACCAGGAAAGCTAAATAGAAAATTTTCTTGCTTGCTCCCTGGCATGTCCGTGCAGCGAACAGCCATCTCCCAAACACTCATGCCACTGAACCTGCCCATACGAAGACTTTGGCAGACAAGGACAGCCAAACCCCACAGCATCCCCACACAATAAGGAGTATTTACAGACCTGCTGGACAGCGGGAGGCCAGCTCGTTGGAGCTGATAAGGTGTGGTGATCTCGGCATACGTTCCACCTGCCTTAGCACCTCTTCTCCATGATGGAAAAGTGGGAGCGGGGAGGGAGGGAGAATACCATGCCAGCAACTGTTATCAGCGCTGTGTTTGTCAGCATCCCCTCTTGCTTCCAATGGACCTGCTGCAGCCCCAGGCACCACGTGAGGTAGGAGGAAGGTGCTCCAGGAACTTCGGTCTCCCTCCTGTTTGCTCCCTTATGCTCTACAACTTGCTCTCTGCCCGAACCCTGAAAAACACCACCATTTATCTTGCATCTGAATGAGGGCTTCTGAGCAAAAACCTGCTAAGTTAGTGTAGGTGAACGTCTAAGCTCAGGTAGTAGCAGCCGTTTCCATGTGAATCAGGCCAACCCTTTCATGCTTTTGAGGTCATAATGGAAAGTATTCTCAGCCCCTTAGGGGGTCCCAGGTTTGGGACTAAAGCTCAGCCTCCCAAGAAAGCAGCTCACCACTTTGAAGAGAAGGTGACTCTTCCTCACATGCCTCAATACAAATGGAGGTGTCCAGCTTTAGACACCCAAGTGTGGTATATTTGGCCTAATTGAACTGGCAGGAGTCCCACTGTCCGCCTTTGAAAAAGGCTGGGTTAGAGACCCTCCACAAAATACGCATCACATTCAGCCAAGAGATCATTTTGTCCTCAATCTCCACTCCTCTGAATAAAAATAAAAGCAGGGAAGAGCACTAATGCCCAAAGAGCATCTTTCAAACACTGTCAGGGAAAACGGCGTCCCCGCTTCACTCAGTGGCTCCTCTTCCCCGGATGCTGCGACACTGGGGGAAAGACTAGAAGTGCAGGTAAGATGGCATATGTGAGCTCACCCACCACTTTTGACAGTCCTTGCTGCCCCAAACCCCAGGTGTGATTCCTCCACTTGGGTAACAAACACATGCTGTCCACCACGTGCAGCTCCTGGGGCAATTCAGTGCCTATCCCTTTCACATCCACTAGCCTCTCTGCATTTTCAATCGTCATCTGAAGGCATTTACTTTACGCTAGAGTCATCTCTCTCCTTTTCCTTCCCATTTTTCTTCCTGAAGGAAGAAACAGACTCTGCCCATACTGCCAGCAACGATGATTAAATACTTGTATTGCAGAAGTCCCACAACATGTTTTGCTTTATGGTCCCTGCACCAAAACTTTTCTCCTGTTAAATGGAACAGAAGGAAACCTCAAACAGGCAGTGAACGACCACCACACGAGTGAGTTCTCAGCACAGAATTGATGGGAGAAATTTCGGGAAAATAATATACCTGCAGGAAACGGATGAAAGGGGCAATCTATTTTCCAGAGATTTAAACTCTCTGAATTTTTTAAATTTGTTGCTGTTTATTGTTACTAATATAACAATTATTAACAGTTATTACCTTATTATTATGTTAATTCACCTCCTTTTTAACCCCTGTTGTGCAAGTACCAGCCTTCACCAAGGTAGTTTAGAAGCAAACTCTTGAATCACTCAACTATCAACACAGCTCAGGTATTTAGCCCAGATGCTGCTAGAAAAGGAACAGCACTGGATGCCATATCCACTGGTACTGCTAAAATATAGCTGACCATGTACTAAGAAAACCAAACAAATAAAATTTTCACATACTTTTCTTTGTTCCTGTTTCTTTCAGCCTCCAGGATAGACAGAAACCAAGCACATATTTAACCCTCTATTTTACTGACTACACACAAAATGTGTTATCACAGCTTTTATTTGTGGTATACCCTCAAGCCCCGAGCAGAAGATAGAATCCCTGAGTCCCTGTGGAGATTTTTAGGGTGCTCAGTGGTGTAGTATCTCACACCCTTCATGAGCAAATTCTTCCAGTTTTTCAGTTCCTCTGGTATGGGATGCTGGTCTGCTTGCCCAGCCCATCCTAGACTCACCCTGCCCCACTCCTCCGAGCCTCATCAGGCCACAGGGTCCCTTGCAAAGCACAGCCTCACTCCCAGTCTCAATCCCTCCGTGAAACTACCGTCTCCCAGAGAAGAGGCTGAAAGAGCTAGGACAGCCTGAAGCAGAGAAGACTTGGGGAGCACCTCATCAGTGTGACTCGCCCCCACCGAGTCCCTGTCTCCATCCAGTCCCATTTGGTTCCACTTTCTCCTTTCTCACCATCACTTGGTGCAGTCCCATTCTCACCATGCTCCTTTGACCCCAGGCACCCCCTGATTTGGTCACCTCCCTGACCAGGTTCCTCTCTCCTTGAACAGGGTGGCTTGCTCCTCCATCACCTCCAAGTATGACAAAGGAAGTCCCCCAAGCAGGTAAGTGTGACACAGACATTCACCCCGCTCCTACTGCCAGAGACCAGCCCTAGCTCAGCTCATGGCACTTCTAGGGGAGGTCTGGGTTTGTCCCAGTACTGGCTCAACATGGTCTGCGTGCTGGGTGGGAGCACAAGGCACAGCCCCATCACACACAGCAGCTGCAAGGCATTGGAAACTCGGGGGCTTTTTCCTCACTAAATTCTGTGGTGCCTCTGCTAAGCACATGGACAATCAGATTTGATTTTTCAAAGGCTCTTTACCTAGCTGAATTCAGGTAGTTTCTCTCAAAGGTGGCAGAAAGCATACCTGTGTCACACAGACCACCCTTCTGCTGCACTTCAAGGTTTCACTGCACAACATGGTGGAAAGGCAGCATCCAAAATAAAACATTTTCATTTTCAAGCACACAGGAACACTAATCAACAAGAAGTTGTAGATGCTCCTTCCCTGGAAGTCTTCAAGGCCAGGCTGAATGGGGCTTTGAGCAATCTGGTCTAGGGGAAGGGGGGGGCAGGGGGTGCCTCCCCATGGCAGGGGGTTTGGAACTAGATGATCTTTAAGGTCCCTCCCAACCTAAACCATTCTATGATTATTCTCAAAAATAGGACAAAGGTGGCTAAAATTTTCCATACAAAGTCAGTCTGAGCTAGAAACTGAGGATGGGAAAGTTTCAGACCGTCTTTTTAAAACCTGGCAAGGTAGTTAAGCATCCCAAAGCAAAGATGGGATAACAAGAATGACCATCACAGTTACTCAGGAGGCAACAATTATAATCAGGGGGATTGTTAGCCCCATTTACCTGGGGTGAAACTGAGGCAAGAAAAGATGAAAACTATAACTGAAAATACCCACCACCCTTAAACACAAGCAGCACAACCAGCCTCCTTGTTTGCAGTATTATTACTTTTTTTTTTTTTAAATCCTAAAAACACCATTATCGTCTCCAGAGATGATCTAACCAGGTTGCAGATTAACCATGCTGTTGGTGCAGAAATACAGTGGCGGCTCCCGCCAGGGTTACCGGGGGTCCGGCTGGCCGAATAGCCCTGGCCCTGCGCAGCATGAATGAGGTGAAGCTGCGGTGAGAGACAGATGAAGCATACAGCGGCTCGCAGCCTCAGCGAGGCAGCTCTGCCAAGCTGGGCAGGAGTACCCAAGTGCACAGCGCAGAGATGCTTGAGTGACCTCCATGTGCTGTGCCAGCCAGGTTCGATACAGCCGCTCGTGAATCAGAGTGAATACAACCGTGCCAAAGCTCCTCTCCTGCAAAGCCAATTAGGTGTCCGTCTGCTGTGATCCCTTGTACGCAGCCTCTGGGAGAGCTTATCCTGAGTCCTGAGCAAACGTGTGGAAGCCAACTCAGGTCTGGTGCTGCAACCAAGTTGCAAAGTCCTCTCCTGACCCAGGTTCTAGGGAACACAGTGCAAACATGAGCATGGCCTCAGTAGGGCTCATTATCAGTGGAATGACCCCCAGTGTGCCAATCACACATTGTTTCCAGGGGGACCTTCCAGATACATTTGATTTCGCTGTGCTGCCCAGTATCTATAGCATCTGGGTGCTTCATGGTCCAGACAATGCTACTCTACATGATCCCAGTGTAACAGGAGAAGCACTCTGCCCTGAAAAGACCAGAAGTAATAATTCCTCATGCAGCAACCCTCAGGAAACCACCAGCTTCATCCTTCTGCCCCAAGGCAGGATTTCCTACTGCTCTGTCACCCTGCCAGCCACTGGCTGAACCTATTCTTAGAGGTCTTCTTCCCTAGTGGAAACTCCATACCTTCCCCAGCCAGCCTCCTCCAACGGTTGTCAACCCCTCCTGCATGTAGGAGACCTCCAAGGAAGATACAGATCCTATAGAAGCCAACAATATGTACAACCTGGGATTAAGGTTGCAACTGTTTGGGTTTCTGCAGGAGAGCATGAGCACACAAGCAAAATGAGCCCTGGGAGCTTTAATAAACCAGGCGCTCTCCTTACATGGAGAGCAGCCCATAAGATAAAGAATCTCTTCACAGAGCCTCTGAAGTTTTATTCATGATCTATTTGTATATCTGCGCTGATGCTAGTGTAGATACATCCACAGAGCACAACACACCCTTGTACATAATGACAAGGGAAAAACATCGCAGTGCTGCTTGGCTGAGCCCCAAGTCAGGGCAGTTTTACTGCAAACCTTTGTCCTCATTATATATCTTAAGTCATGGTAGGGTGATAATAATAATACAGCACCAACATAATGTTTTTCCCTGTCAGCATCCTCAGAAACAAGTCCCTATCATTCCCTTCCAAGAGGTGGGGAGAGCAAGGCCCAGGTGTGCGCACCCAACATGGCACAAGTAACCAACAGGGCAGAGGCAAGACACACGGCCTCACTCCACGCTCCTCTACCACGTTCTCCAGGCAGAATCTTCTCCTACCTGTTTCTTGCCTCCTGCTCCTGTGGCTGGTCAGGGAACAAAAGCCTAAGGACAGGTATGAAATTCAGACCCAGGACAAGAAAAAGCAGGAAAAAAAACAAACCTGGAAGATGAATGGTCAACTAGTGCAGGACTAAAGGGATGAGGGTGTTCAGGTATGGCCAGCCTGCCCACTGCCGGCAGTCATCCCTTCGATCTCTCTGCTTGTTGCATAAAAACACGAGTAGGGGCAGTATAAAAGCAGACCCCGCACCTCTCTACCCTACACCTATCAGTGTCTTGTGCAAGGATGACCAAATAGCTGTGAACTCCTCCAGTGAGCCAAAGTACAGATGCCCCATCTACTTAGCAAACCGTCTGCAGGAGGAGGCAAGGACATGCAGTTCTCACCCATTTTCTTTAGTACTTACTTACTCTGTATCTGCATAACCACGGACAGGATTTGAAATAAAAGCCTGCTCATTCACACATACGTATTCCCCTGCCCCACAGAGAGGGCAGCTTCAGCCCCTCTCAGTCGCCACACATCCAATGGAAAAAGTGTGTGTGGGCAGGGTGGGGGCAATAGTCATGAGCAGAAGCCGTGATCTGACTCTGTCAGCAGATGACTTCTATTTGCACTCGTTAGCACTGCCCTAGCGTGAGCTAACACCACCCCCTCGGGTAATTTAAATTTATAAAAAAAAAATAGAGGAGAAAAAGAAAAACAGCCCGTATTTCTATATTTAGGACATAAGGATAATCGGGGTGGAAGAGCCCATCTGTTTGACGTTCACTCCAGCTGCTGTGGATGCAGAAATTTGTCTATTTTGTTTCCTTTTGCCTGTTTCGACTTGTCCTGGGTGCCTGCGACAGACACACAGAGAGGCTGATGTACAGCCACGGCCATCTAGGTCTGAAACTATGCACCATCCCATAGGAGTCACCACAGAACTGGTTGGCACAACTGAGATCCAAGGGAGTGGAAAACAGTTAATAATAATAGTAATTTATTGCTACTATTAACAAATCTATGTATATAACACTGAAAAGGGAACAACACAGGAAGGCAAAAACAAAGTAAGACACATCTCAGATGTCTGTACAAGTCAGTTTTAGGAAGGCAGCTTCCCCCTCTGCCACATCCTCCTTTTGGGAGATCATAGAATTGTATGATCACAGAATGGTTGGGGTTGGAAGGGACCTTAAAGATCATCTTGTTCTAACCCCCCTGCCGTGGGCAGGGACACCTCCCACTGCACCAGGTCGCTCAAAGCTCCATCCAGCCTGGTCTTGAACACTTCCAGGGATGGAGCATCTCTCCCCATATAAAGCTGAATTTCTGTGGGATGCCAAATCATCACCAGTGGCACTAGCCACTGGATGGAGACATAGCTACGCTTCTTTTCAAACTAACCTATTCTGCCATATTCAGCCCAAGGGTCTATGAAAGTGAGCCCAAGCTAAATTCAGAAGTGGCCTTTGATCTCCCACCTTCCTGAGCTGACCAGGCTCTGGTCCCAAAATAACAAGGATGCAATTGCCTCAAGCAGTCTCTTGCTGCTGTTCCTGTCATAGATACAAGTGCCCACAGCCCTTGCAAGATATAGCATCGCTGCCCCTGTAAACATAACGCAGTGCTACTTATTTTGCTGCTGAAGGCATCGCTGTAGTGTGTAAGGACACGTGGCAGACCGCTGGGACCATTTGCTGTTTATCTTGTTTGGTATAGGTGATTGCTTTTTAATTTCACAATGTTCATCGCTGGGGTCATAAAAGGTGCCGGGGATGAGCAGTAAGCCTGGATAAATTTTATGTGATTAATGTTCTGAAAGCCCTACAAAGAGGAGAGGAGACTGCCAGCGCAAAATTCAGAATTCCACTGCCAGCTTTTCTTTGCAGGGTCCTCTCCAGCCCAAGACCTAGAATCACACAACAGGACATGGAGGTGGGCGAGGAGCACAGATTGATCAATAGGAATACAGACGGGGAAACATGTCATTCCAGGGACTCCCCAGTCCTCCCTGCAGCATATACTGCTAGTCCAGCGCCAGCACTCCTTTCTTCTGCCCAACAAATGTTCCCTCACCTTCCCAACCACACAGAGCCAAAACTGCCCCGTTGATTTCCATGTGTGCAAGATCAAGATGTAGGCCATCACCTCAGGGGCAATAAATGCATCCAGAGGTCCAAAAACTTCCCTTTGTAAAAAGTTTTCCTCTCATATATGTTGTGTAAGCTGCTTGAATACAAGAAATTGATGGACAGTCTTTCAGTACCTAAAGGCAACCTACAGGAGAGATGGGGAGGGACTCCTTATCAGGGAGTGCAGCGATAGGACAAAGGGTAACGGTTTTAAACTGAAAGAGGGGAGATTTAGATTAGATATTAGGAAGAAATTTTTTACTGTGAGGGCAGTGAGGCACTAGAACAGGTTTCCCAGAGAAGTTGTGGGTGCCCCATCCCTAGAAGTGTTCAAGGCCAGGCTGGATGAGGCTTTGAGCAATCTGGCCCAGTGGGAAGTGTCCCTGCCCATGTCAGGGGGGTTGGAACAAGATGATCTTTAAGGTCCCTTCCAACCCAAACCATTCTATGACACTGATGACCACATTTCACAGGCTTATCCTTGTGATATATCTGGTCTGGGTTTTGGTACAGAGCATGACTTGGATGCATTTCTGATCATGTGACATAAGAAACAACACCTTACTCCTTTCAGTCTCTGCTCCAAAGAGGTCATTTTGACTCTTGCATATCAGCAGAAGCAGTCACTCTTCCTCACCCAAAAGTCACTGCCAAATTCTACAGCTGCCTCCCACACACAGAGTCATAGAATCATCTAGGTTGGAAGGGACCTTTAAGATCATTGAGTCCAACCATTAACCTAACACTGCCAAAACCATCACTAAACCATGACTTTTTCTCTTCCCAGACCACACTGGCCTGAGCTGTCTGTGGTCTTCTGCTAGCTACTCCACTTAATATGCCCACGGGCATCGTGGCCCACAAACAGTTGTTTCCTTGGGATATGAGGCCCCTGCACCCATCCCTCCTCTGACAGAAGAGTAAAGGCCTCAAAGACATTACTTTTATTTCCACAAGGTTCATGAAATTAGGTGGGCAGGTGCCAGTGAGATACCCACTGCTTGGGGGAAAGACTAGGCCACGCTCAACGCTTTACTAGACATAAGAGACTCCACACAGGTCAGCTTACAGGCACAAATGGGAAGGAGATGTGGTCTCAATGGTTCGCAAATACACGAAACTGATTATTTAACTCTGCTTTTCAGGCAGGCCAACAAAACACCATCTGAGTTACAGAGCTGAAGGGCACATCACACAACTTCTGAAGCTGCTTTCCACAATGTGTAGCCTCCAAAAGATGAACAGAAAAATTTAGACCTTTCCAGGTTTATATAGTTACAACAGCCCTTTAAGATGCTAAAGTAACTCATACCTATTCCTTGCAGACCCAGAGAAATTTCTCCTCTCAGTGAAGGTCACTTTTGTCAAGCATCATCTAACATTTCTGAATTAACTTCTTTTTTTTTCTTAGAGGTGTGATAAACCAATAAAAGCATATGGAAAATAGTCTGAAGTCTGAGAAATCTTGAAAGATGAAAATATAAATAAAAAAGCAAAACTAATGGCTGGGGGTTTTTTTTCAATTCATCATGTTATTTCTCCCAGGATTTAAGGGGGGAAAAGTGCAGAATTATACTGTCTCATATTTGATGAAATCAGAAATACTGCAAGCTAGTGCAATATTTATATCATCACCTCCCCCCCACCATCTGAAAGATGCACTACCCCATAATTGCAGATGAGGAAACAAAATTCTCTCCTATGTTCACTCCCATGAAAGATAAATTTGCTTTGTTCCATATTTTGGGCCCTAATTCAGCAAACCACTTAAACATGTGCTGAAGTTCGTAATTTGCCACTCTACCACTTATGCATCTACTCAGGAATACGCCTGAAGTCAAGCATATGCACAGTGCACTGCTGACTGTGGACCTTATATCTTTCCGTTCCTTTCTGCAACTATTCTAATTTAGTGACATGAACGTACAAGGAAGTAACACATTTTAAGCAATTTTAGCACACACTGACAAAAGTGAAAATTGAACTTGCCTATGCACATAAATATTCTGAGTAATTATTAAAAGGTAATAGCTAATTCTTGATACCTTTCAGAAACAGCTTAATTCTAACAATTACTTTAAGATGTCAGGATAGTGAAATACTATGGCGCAAACTTCTGCTCTGTATCTGTGCTGAACAACCAAACCTGGAGCTGAAATACTGCTCTCCCAGAAAGGAAACAGAAAAAAACCCCTGCTCATAAGCACGCAGTATGTCAAATATTATTTGTAGAAGCTATTCAGTAAGTAATTTCAAATAAGTAAAATGCAAAGAAACCACAGGATGTTCACAAACAATTTGCAAATAGAAATGGAAGAGGAATTCATTAAATAAATTATATGCTATAAATTATTCACCTACCTCTAATCTTACTACCACTTAGACTATAAAATTCATGCCATAAAAGATACAGGATACATAACAAGGCATCATTAACTTATGCATTTCCCAGTGCTGCTTTATTTTGACTGTCCAGTTATATTATTGCATTAAGACAGCCTTTTGTCTTTAATGTACTTAGAGTGTAATACATTTTTTTTATTTTTTTTTTAAACTGAGCTAAGGAGACCTGGTCAGATTTTAGACTGTGATTTCATTTTGAATTCCAAGGCTGAATAACTCTTCAAATCTGAGAAAAGAATCCAAGCTGCTCTCTGAGCAAAACCAAAACAAAAAAGGAAATCTTACGCAGTTGGCCAGTTTCATGAGATTTCCACAATTTGGGTCCATTTCACATAAATTCATAGGGAGGTGGAGACAGCTTTTTTGTGTCCATCAAGCCACATAGTGAACATTTTCATCAAGGTGAGAGATGCAGGAGGCATACAGCAGAGAACCAAGGGGCGAGGGGGAGCTAGGAGCAGATCACAGCCTGGGGATGGCAGTGGCTCTCCGGGACCCACTGACTCTGCACCGGATCACAGGGTCAGCAGGCATCCCCACCTGAGTCACTTTTCCCCACTCGCAGCTGCAAGCCAAGCTGCCAGCTTTGCCCTGGCTTTATGGTCAGACAAAGAAATTCCAGAAAGAAAATACAGTATACAATGCTTTTTAGCCATGAAAATAAAATACCACAAAGGGTTCTCACTCATAAGCCAGGGCAAAGGCAGCTTTTTCATCTTGTTTGTGTCCTGACTTGTTCTAAGTGACAGCCATACTCCACTACTTGTTTGGTCTCTCATCAGTTGTTTGTTTGGGGTTTTTTTTAATACCATATTTGTTTACTTTTAATTAAAATGATGATGACTGTCAAGGAATTTCTCCATTGAAAACTGATGCAAACTGTGGTTATTTAGTTATGGAAGAAAGTGAAAGAAAGTTCTTGCAGTTGTCAAAATAATCTCCCATTCATCTCCAGAGCCAACGCTATTGCTGCTGTTGGCAATGGGCTGCAATTAAATGCCACACCTCATCACCCATACACATTTTCACTCCTTGGGAATGAAAGAAAAGTTGGTTTTGCAGAGCTTCGTCATCCTGGACCGACTCATAGCAGGCTTAGTCCTTGGGCCAGTGGACATCGGGTGCATTTATCACGCCACAGCACAGAGTCACTACATACAGTGTTACTACAAAGTAGTATTTCCACAGTTTTTGTGAGTGCTTTAAAAGACCCTCAGCACAGGGCCAGAGGAGGCAAAGGACACAGACTGTGGTCCCAGCTCCTGACACACAGACCTTAAAATTTAAATAAGCTTTACCATGGCAGTTGCTATATCAAACACGGGGAGAATACCTATGGCACTGCTGACAGGACTGCTTCCTCTTCTTGCTTATTTTCAACATAAATTCACATCAGCTCAGCTGTTTAAAAGGAACCTGAGGGAATTGAGTGCTTAATTCCCATAGGTACCTTATAACAACCCAATTGTAACAGACAACGCTCTATTTTATTTTTTTTTTTTCATTTCCAGACTGAAGGTACAGCACGAGTAGAGAGTGAATAAGGAGGAAGCACATCTACACCATCCATGGCAAAACCCACACAGAAAGACAAATTGAAGGCAGGTCAGTCATGCAGCAGCCTGTCCTAAGCCTCTCAAGCCAAGCCTGAGCACTAAGTTATCCCCAGTTGATCTTGCAGCAGAATCCAGCAGGGCAAGGCTTCCTCCAAAATGTCCTCAAGCTACAGATGGCTTAAGATTGCCACCAGCGTCACAGACTGTACCCAGTATGTGAACAGGCAGCAAGATGGAGGCAAAGAGGACAGACGTCATGCACACACTCCCCCCTCCCCAGTGACCCCAGGGCCACCTCTCCAGTGGTCCCATGCATGACTTCAGTTATTGAGGTGGCCAAGGTAATGATGAGAGAAGAACCACATGCAGGTTTTCTTTAAAGACTCAAAAATCAATAAGCACCCAGGAGCCACTGCCATGAAAATTCAGGAGGGAAAGCATTCAGCAGGCCACTGATGAAATCAGTGGGAACGCAGCATGCTCCTGTGGAGAAGGCATGGGGATGGCACTCAGGAGACGCAGGCTCCAACCCCAGGTTGGCCATGGGAACCCTGCATGACCATGGGGAGGGTACTTCCTGCCTCTGGGCCTCAGTTTTCCCATTGGTTGCATGATGTTCTAGATCACTGACTGAGGTAACAGCCCTTAATTACACAAAGATTATACAAAGATTAGCATTAAAAATGTTGCTGGGTGGAGCACAGCATAGATATGAAAGGTTCTGAAAAATACGTGGGCCTCCCTCTTCATGCTCCTCATCTCCTTCTACAAAGTGGTCAATCAAAGCAAAAATAATATACCCTATAAAAAGGCAGCACATATCAGACACATATATATTTAGATTACTGTGCAAAAAATCACCAAGTTTTGTCCAAGGTAGAAAAAGGCTACTCTGTGCTACAGAGGAGGAGAAAGACAAAGACACCTGAAGTCAGCCTGGAGCAAGGAAAAGGAGAGGATTCAGATGTGATATAAATACTGATGCTAGCCCCACTCAGGAAGGTCAGGAGTAAGTGGCAAAGCTCCAATGGAGGTCCATCAGGTGCTAGATGTATATAGGACAAGCACTCATCTTCCTGTATGTCAAACAACTCATTTAAAACCCTTAAATAAACAGCAGGACACTGCAGCAGAAGCAACCCCCAGGAAGGACAAGACAAAACACCTTTTCAGTCATTTTATTTTGCACCTTTTTTAGCTTTCTAAGCTATTCTCCTTGCTTGGCTGAGGGTGCCACATGCTCCTTTTCCTCCCCCAGAAGACATCAATCTACCACTAGGGCCACTTACTTGTCCCTGCCCCCCATACCATGTGTTTTCTACCCCTTCTGCTTGCTTGGAGCATCGAAATGGCAGCACAGAGACCCACTGGCAGCAGGTAGGAATGGAGCCAGCATGTCCTAATCCCCAGAGCTCACAGTAAAAAGAGAGGAAAAAGGAAAAAAAAAAAGCTCCCCCCTCCCTAGCACCTGGTTTCTCCCTTACATGCATAGCATTGCTGCCACTGAATTGCAGCCTTGGAAAAAGAAAAGAAAGAGTCCCAAAAGTCAGCCAGGAAACCCACCGTCCATTGGCTTCCATCCACGCGAGGCAAGCAGGCTCCTTCTGCTGCAGTGACTTGGCAAGCACACCTCACTCTGACTCAGCACCTCGCCGGCACCTCCTGTCAATTATTCCCACAAACTGCTGACGCCGGAAGGGCTATTTGCAATTAGGATGCAACACAAGCCGGTGGCGGCTGTGGGATGCCTCAGCTCCCCTTCTTCACCTGCAGCGGTCCCCTCCACTTCAGCCCTCTAGCTCAGGGCTGGAGCTCCTAGGGAGGGTGAAGGGGGTGGGGGTTAGTGCTGGAGGATGGGGACCAAGGTGGGTGGGGGAAGCCTGCTTGCATTGTACCTGTTCTGTGGATAAACAGACTGCTGCCATCAACGTGGCAGCCAAAATGCAGTCTTACAGGGAAAAAAGAAAAAAAGGCAAGCAGCCACTGGGAATAGGGACAAGAGCAGCAAGAACAGATGAGACTATGCAAAAAAATCTACTGAAGAACTAACTAATACAGAGCATTCCCCAAAGAACAAGCAAAATGCAGCCTTGCTGCAACTCCACACAGCTGAGAAACACAAGCCGAGACTCCGTGTCCGAGGCGTTTTCAGCACAGGAGAGGGAGGCGCTGATTGCGGATGAGTCCTGTAATAGGGGCCCACGGCACACCAGCTGTTTCAGGGGCAAAAGAAAGGGCTGCCCTTGACAAGCCAAGGACATTACGATTCTGCAGACAGATTGAGGCTATTCTGTCCCTCTGCCAAGTAGCCAAGGTCCTCTCAACCTCTCCGAGCCACTAGCTCCCAACACACAGCCAGAAAACCAAGCAGGCTTGCAGCCTAGCAGCTCCACAACCAACAGAGATGATCAGACATCAAACCCTGTCAAACAGCAGAACTCAAACACACGCTCAGGTATGGAAGCAGCCCAGCAGCCACATAAGCCCAGCAGTGCCCTGCAGAAGCCCTCTCACACCTTCTCTCACAGGGCTTCACTAAAACAACAGGGTCTGCCACCCACCCCTCTCTCCTTCCCCAGGGGTCATAGGAACTTCAAGCTCCCCTTGCTGGCACAGATGGTGAGAGGCAGCAGAGCAACCAATGCACGGGAGCTGGAGAGACCCAAAGACCTTTTAACCAAAAAGCAGGACTGTATTTTCTGAGATACCACTTCAAAACCAAACATTTCGTAGGGTGTGGCTGATGCTGATAGACCGCACAGGAACATAGGATGGTGCAGGCAGGTGTGAAGCTGGACCAAAATATTCCAAGGAGCACATATAGTTTGATGCTGAAGCCTGCAGTAAATTGTTCCCTACAACATGATGCAACTACAAGTTTATACAGTGCAGGAAAAGGATGAAATAGCCATGCTAACCAACGGTTAAAGCGTCCAACACATCTTGTGGTCCATGGTACCACAGCTGCAGAATTCATCACAGAGTAACGTCCTGCCTGGAAATCCCAAGTGGGCAAAAGGGCAGAGAAATCAAACTGCAAGATGAGTAATGCACAGATCCTATCTAGATAGCCAAGGCTGAAGAGGGAGAAAAGTTAACCAAAAAACAAATCTCGCTACAGCAACCTTGATTTACCAAGGGCCTCCTGATCAGGATATCTGCTGCACAGTGTGGAAGGAAAGCAAAGGAACAAAGACAAGGAAAACAGCAAAAAATGGTGACTTTAGCAACATGCGCAGGAATCACCTAAGTGTCACAGTGGGTTACAATTTTGCAGGATCTTAAAGAGCATAGGTAGGGCTTAGAACATCCAGTCCCAGGGCACTCAGAAGCTAAACCACCAACTGATGCAAAAAGCAACCCGAGTCACAAAGTAACAGTGACTGCTACATAATCAAATTTAACAACCCTGCAAGAAAAACAGCACCAGACTTTTGCATGACACCTCTCGCACATTAGAAAAGACAATTACAAGCAAAACGGTCAAAACACCCTAGCTCCAAAACCAAGGGAATTAAAGTTGTTACACTCTGTATGGTGGTTCATTGAAGCAATCTCAGTACGTCACTGAAAAGGTACTTGGTGCCCCTGCACAAAGAAAACTGCTGAGAAGCAAGAAAGCACATTGTATGGTCAAACAAAAGGAACAAGAAGTCATTCAGTCCAAGCAATTGCTTCATAAGACGGTAGCTAAGAAGGCTGAGAACAAAACTGAAGGCCAAATATCAAAAGTCAAAAACTAAACAATCATTTCAGTATATTCAAAGGACAAGTCCAGAACTGCTAAGCAGCAGGAGAATGACATTTCTCAAGTGGCTGGGCTGCTAGCAAAGTCATGCAGGCTCTTGCTAAGTCAGGTGTTTCTTGAAGTTAGCAATGCTTTCCTTAAGAGAGGGTACAGGCTAACCTGGAAGTTGCAGCAGGGATCAGTTAAACCGATCAAATCCCCTAAGCCCCTACAAGTACTCCACAGGAGACAAAAAAGCTTGATCTCTGCTCAGAGGATCTTGTGCACCTTCAATCCACTTAAATTTTGGAAGGAAAGGGACAGGACTAAGTGATTAATCTTCAGTCATTTCAAAGCGCGCCTGCTAAACTGTTCTGGGCAGGACGCCAATTTGGTGCCAGCCCTACCACCTGCTTGCCTGGGGTGGGACACCCCCTCCCTTGCCTTCCCCCCCTGGTGGGGTTCACGCCACCCAGGTTCAGGCTGAGTCCAGAGCTGCTGCCCCACTGTTCAGTGCCCACGCTCAGAGGCACAGAAGCCCCTCTCCCCATACCCTTGCTCTGGCCCCGATTACAAGGGATTACCCCCAGGTTTCATACCAGCTCTGGGCTTGTTTAATCTATTCCTTAATATCTGGAATAGAGACAGGGAGCTGGCAAAGTGATTTGGGCCAGCTGAGACAAAAGAAGATTGAGAGAGACTTCCAAGGGATCTGACAAAGCTCGGCAAGTGGGCAGCATAATGCAAGATAAAATTCAACATTACCAAGCGGACAGTAATAAGAACTCGAGAGAATAATCTGAACAACTCTTATACCATGGGGCTCTAATTCAAATGTAATCACTTGAGGAAAATATCGTGGTATCACTGTGAATGGCTCAATGAAAACATCTGTTCAACATACAACGGTGGTCAAAAAAGCAAGCAAGCTGTTAGGATGTCTAAAGGCAGAGGCTGAAAAGGATGCTGGAAGTATTAAAATGCCACTGCAAACACTGACAGTGCACCCTCAGCTGGAATTGCCATGGTTACTTCTGGATGGCATATCTGAAAATACAGAAGGGACAGAGAAGTTTCATCATGCACCAGTCAATAATGCTTACTGGTCAAGCACGGTTAAAATTGGGACAATTTTAAAGTTGGGAGCCATAAAGAAATTATCAAATGGGTATGAAGAAGTGAACCAAGTGATTTTATGTTTTTGGGGGTTTTTTTGGTTTTTTTTTTGTTTTTTTAAGAGAAAGACAAATGGTCGTTCAATACAACTGAAGAGCAGGAAATGTGACAAGACACAAGGAAACCATTA
>KZ506129.1:152198-168162 GCA_002844005.1 Limosa lapponica baueri
AAATCCCTAGATTTATTCTGCTGAGCACCTGTGTATATAAAACAGATGTCACTAACCAGAAGAAGAAACAGCAATACTCCTGTCAACTCATCTATCCCAGGAGATTCTTTTCTCCTTGCCACAGGAACGGTGATGTGGGAATACTGTCCCAAGTACAAAGATTTGTGTTTTTGAAAGCCCACTTACTGAAATTAGCAGGAGTCTCAGGTCTGTGAGAGGTGGGTATTTACTAGTTTACTCTCATCTGCCCCCTCTGCCCAGAGTCAGGTGCAGTTCAACGCAGGCACCCTGAGTCCAATGCATTGCCAACGTAGGCTTTTGGGCAAGCACTCCCATGTGCCGGTCAGGATAACCTCACCCCTGCCACAGCAATGACCTGTGCTTGCATGTCAGCCAGGTAGGGAGACCTCAGGAATATTTGAGCAGAACCAGCCCTGAAAGAACAAACAAATTTCCACACTCCTTCGGTGCCAGATGGCAGGAGCGGATGTGTCCATGGAAACCCGGGTGGATTAGGCGTACTTTCAAACTTCTCAGCACTGAAGTATGCCACCACGCTGTTTCTTTCCCCGAGGCCACTTTGACCCACACCTTGAGCAGTCTTTCTCTGCCTGTCCCCACTTCATGGGGAAAGGAGGCATGCAGCCAAGCTTCACAAGCACACAGGAGCTGGGTTTCACTAGAGCTTTTCTGCTTCCCCTAGACCTTTTCGCCCTTGTGAGCATGCTGGTTTGTCTGGTTTCCTCATCGCAGGCATGTAGTATCTTTGCTTAGCATACTGCAAGGTGCTCTTTTCCTCAGTACCATGGGGAATAAATGCATTTCTATGCCCCCCACCCCTCTGGTTTCTAACTGCCCTGGAACATTTCGGTGTGCTTTGAGCTAATCCACGGTCTTGTCAAGTCTCCACATCTTTTCTACATCCCCTGATTTTTCCCTGGCTGCTCCCACAGTAAAAACAAACCTCCTCAGCTACAAAATCCTCTCCTCTCCCTTCCTCCTGCCCAGAGACCCCCTGTGTTTCAGTGTACATCTACAAAAATCAAAGCTTTTTATTCAACATTTTGAAATCCTTCATCTCTTTCTCACTCCACTCCCCCGAACCCCATCCACACAGACACGTTTGGAACAAATTGCTCCCCAAGGTCTCAACTAAATCTTTTCTTTGGACATGTTGTTCTTGCTGTGGTTAACAACTGTCCATTGTACCGTCGGACACACGCTGCCACCCCTGTTAGGAAACGGTGGATGCTGCATCCACATAAAAGCATTTCATAATACTGCCATTTACATAATAACTTTCTAAACTGTACATCGACAGATTTCCCCAAATCGTTACAGTAGGTGAATTAAATCTTCCACTAAACACCAGCAAATGGTGGTAATGACAAGTCTTCTAAGCAGCACACCCCATAAAGCTCAGAAAATGGAAATCAATCACTCTTCCATTTTTTTTCCAGAACTGCTGAAAGAATTTATTACACACAGCTGTGACAGAAAATAAATAGATGACAAAATTGAGAAGAAATACACCAAAGTTAGGACTCATGTGGACATATTCCTGCAGTTGTGATACAAAATTGGTCTTCAAGAATCTTGTTTAGTAGCAGTGTTGATGTGGCTGTGATGGTCTAAAGATATGTGAGGTGCAATAACTTCTACAGAGAAGCAATAACTTTTACTAGACCAGCTGAAAAATACCAACACACTTTCGGGCACATTGACCCAGAAAAGGTCTTCCATGACTAAAAACTTATCTTACATCTGCTAGTCTAATAAGAGATATTGCAGCTGTCTGCATTTCCTAACTGTTTGATGTTCATTGGCAACTAGGAACCATGCATAACGTTCTTCAGTCACTGACTTGCTTTTTCCTATGAGGACTAAAAACAAAGAGGAAAACAAAGAAGCTAAAATACGTATGCCAGTGGACATATGGCCACTTCGCTTAATCTTGGTGTCACCAATGGTGCCTGTATCAATAACTTACTGGATTAAAAGTTACTTTTGCAAATTATCTAAAAAGGCCAGGGATACCCCAGGTAATAGCGAAAACCCCCATGATACAACAGGACAGTCTGGAGAACACATGGCAGATGCTTCCACATTCAGCAAACACCAACTTTGCCAAAGTCCATAGAGCAATGCAGGTATCTCTAGCATCCTCGTGGCTACTCCTAGTTCAGGAGGGTTGCTTAGTTCAGGGACTACAATATTGTCTACATTACTCTGCAGCTGAGCAAAGCATCTCTGTTGGAGTAAGGTGGGAGAGAGCTCAGATCTTTGGTTTCTACAGTGCAATGTATCCATAGATGAGATCCGTGGCCCATGCAGCGATGCTACTTACTACAACCACATCAAAGTGACTGAATTTTGGAGAGCATACACCTCACCCCTGTCTATCAGGGCTTCCATGGGACAAGCACCCAGCATCTTCTGGGTCTGACTTGATCCTCCAACACAGGGAGCCAACCACACCCCAAGGGTGACTCCTCCGAAGTCTAGACAGCCTTGTGGCAACAAATGAAGTTTTCTGTTTAGAAGAAATGTAAGAATAAAGTCATATAAGGGCAAAACATAAGCTTGTACTTTGACACAACCTGCTGGTTAACATCACCCATGCTCCATTCCAGACTCAGATCCCTCCTTGTAGCAGCATTTGCTGTGCTACTGGGAAGCTGCCTTGAGCCCATGGCACCTGACCTTCTTTTCACCTGTTCTGGAAGGAGACTAAACCACCCTATAAATCACTGCTGACAGGAATGCAAGTTTCCAAGTTATTATTGACACTACTGCCTGCAATTCCTTAGTGTTAGCCATGGGCCACATGGTATTTGTCAGAGTACATGGTGCCTGAGGAGTTAATAGCATCTTGGATGTGTACAAATTTAGCTCTGCTGAACACACTGCTTTGGCACAATATGCCATGGCTTCCTATGCAGGGCAAGATGTGCAGAATTCACATTAGCCTGGGCCAGAAAGAGTTTGTTTCAGAGCAAAGAGCAGAATTGTCTTCTTTAGAGACCTTACAACAGTCTTCAGGTGGGGGACCCATCTGGGCCAGGATTTAAGCTAGAGGAAGAAGTCACCAGGGCTGACTTAAGGACAGCAGGAAGAATTAAACTCCGCCCTCACCAGACTCCAGAGCCAGGAGGTCCTAAGAGCCTAACTCAGCAGCCACTGTTGGGGAGGAGAGGAATAGCTCCACGTATAACACAAGGCAGATTTGCACCTCCCACCACAGTCACACAACAAAAGGTGAATTTTCAAAACATGCTCACCAATGCTCTTTCAAATGCCCATTTAGGGATTCTAATTCCAGGGTCCATGTCAACTAACTAACACGGGGCAGAGTACAGCCTCTCTCTCCAGTTTGCACTAGGACTTTTAAATAATTTGGCAAGTAGGATTTGTAAGCACCTTTTTGGTGCTTGCATAGACAGCCCAAACACTGTAGTCCCAAGCAAAGACAATGCTAATTGCCAGAAGCTTTTGTTGCTAAATCTACTCCCAACCAATTTTTGCTTTCCTTTATGTATACAGAAAACATCTTGCTTCTCCCTCCAGTGCACAAAACTGTCATTATAGCTGGCAATTACAGCACCAACACTAAAACTCAGCAGGCTCATAGAAGGTATTGCCCTCTCAGTCCAAATCACATTTCGTCCAGGTTGACACAGGAATGCAGCTATAGTCCCGCTATTTGCCTTTAACTGTAAACGTAGGACTTCAGTCTCCCGAGCAGAGTAGTTAGCTCTGCACCTTCCCTCACCCCCACCTTCATTTAGTGGTGTTTAAAAAATGTATGCTTAAAAAGCAAAGTTGAGTTGTCTAAGTGCAAAGGAAAGCCTCTTCATTAGCACTCAAATCAAAAGAAGAGAGGAAAATGAAGGAAAAGAGTAAAGTGATTTAACATTTTCAAGTGAATTTCCTGGACCTTTTCCCACTCCCTCCACCTCTTTTTTTTCCTGAATCTACCAAGATGACAGCCCCATTGGGCCAGCTGCCTGAAGAGCACTGTCTGTAAAGCACGACATTGGGACTGCCAGTTCATTTCACTCTGATGGCACTGATTTATACCAGTGCCTGGTCAAGGATTAAACCCTCCATCAAATTTTAACAGTCCCTTGTCCCTTTAACAGTCCAATTTTGAGCAGGAACCCTTCTTAGACCCTGAATGTCTCTATGGTAACACAACAAGATCGTTTTGTTCTCTCTCACAGCATTGTGTGCATATTGAAAAGCACAGTTAAGATACTTTGAAGTGGAGAGTCCAGATCAGCCAATTCTGAAGCCTTGCAAGAAAAATGATTATGCAAATTAAACTCCTAAAGGTGAATAGCAATGAATGCTTTCAACAACAGTATGGTTACAGTATGAGAAATGAGAGCAGCAGTCTCAGCGAGGTGCCTCACTCAGCAGTACAAAACCCACTACACCAGTTGCCTTACTTTTTGCTTATCTTAGCAAAATGGCCTGGGACAGAACAGGTTGTGCTGGCAAAAGCATTTCTGGGGTTTATAGCTGTTGCTGCAGCACAGCCTAGACTGAGCATAGCCACTACCTGCAGAAGTTAAGTCTCCAGGAATCTTAACAGGGTCCCTCTCACATTAACAGAAAGGAAAAAGGTGCAGGCAGCAGAGTCCTGAGTTCAGAACATGACTGGCAGAGGCAATAACTTAAATGTCTGGTTGCCCCAACCCTTAGAGGAAAACTCCATCTCACCTATTTCCCTAGTGCCATCTGCCTTGCATTTGGTAGCAGTCTGGTATCTCTCACTTCCCAAGTTTCCCCAGAAAAGCGTGGTCTCATGGAATACCGCAAGCTGGGAGGACAGGAGAACATCTCATGCCAGAGGGCATAAAGCTGAGCCTGAGGAAGTTATTACCTCTTCCGGTCACTGTTTCTTATATATTTTTTCATGGCTATCACTCGCCCGCTGAGGGCCACTGTTGCGCTCAAAGTCTCACTATAGACAATACAGAAACAGAACTTATATGCAAACCCAAGAATTTACTGTCAGTGTAACTGAAATCTTAACAGCCAAATCAAAGACATATTATTTGCCTAGATGTAATTATTAGAGGAAAGGAATAAAGATAGAATATTATCTGGAAAAAGTCTGAGTGATACTGCAGTTTAAATTATTTCATGCGCTTCCTGGCAAACATCCCATCTTTCTCTTCACAGGGAGGAGCGTGATACTGATGTATTCTTCCTCCTCCATCTAAGGTCCATATGGAGTTCGGTTTATACATTTTCTAGCAACATTTAGCATCTTACTCCTCCTTCCTTGGTCTGCAAGTCCACACTGCATCCAGATTTACTACATATGGAGAAATTTTACATAAATTGGATTTTGTTCTTTTTTCTCTTTAATACTGGTTCTGCCCAGCTCTCGTGTCTGCATTTCTTTATCTGATCACTCATGAGATGTTTATAGACTTGGTGCATACAGTGGTATCCTGCATCTCTATTCTCATCACCCCATGCCTGTTCTCCTCTGCACTGCACCTTCTGTTATCACACCATGCCTGCATTTCTCTATACTGTGTCAGTATGAGGAGCGGGGTGTGTGACCTCCACTGAGGCTGTCCTTTTGAAACAGGGGCTCCCAAAAATATATGAGGTAGTAGCAGTTGGGTGTTGGTCAGCCAGAGGGAGCACGTTCTGCTGGGGGAAGACATAGTACTTCAAAACCAGCTGGAGAACTATGGAGGATCAGACTTCTAGGAAACCAACTGGAGTTTTCAGTTTGGTAGCACGGATTCAACTCAATTTAGCTAAATTAAGCCCTTAATAATAAATTCACTTTTTTCTTCATCTGCATGTTCTTCAAAGGGATGCGCTGGACCAACCTATGGGGGGCTTCATTACCAGTGGGCCCTTGAGTGCAACTAGAATATGAATATGAAATAATTCTGAGAAGCCCTAGTTACCACCCCCAGTGTTATTCACTGTCTAGACACATTAAAAACTGAGCATAGACCAGGTCCAAGTTTTTCAACTGAATTTTTACCAAAAGTGTTTTTCTTCACATTACATTTTTTCATGGAGAGATTCCAGTCTTTCTCAAATATGGAAAGGGTTCAAAAGATTTTTTTTCTTAAAGCTTTGAACTAAAAATGTTGCCTATGAGGCAACTAAGTTGAGCCAAAAAAAAAAAGTAATGGAAAAACCCTACTTCAAAAATAATGATCAAATTAACAATTTCAGCAGGGTCAACATTCAATTCAGACTAGGTTGCCTGACTTTGACCAGTTCTTCAAAACCTCCAAGGACACAGACTTCACAACCTCTCTGATCTACCTATTCCAGTAATTAATTATCCTCAGTAAAGATCTTCCCTCCATCTCCTTAATAACCTCCACCTATGCATTGGAAGACAGGTGTTTGTTCCCCAACCCTGCTCTTCTCCAGGCTGAAGAAGCCCAGCTCCCTCAGCTTCTGTCTGATTTCACATGTGGTAGTGAATCAAAGCCCTTACATCACCACAACAGTACTGAATCTCAATTCAATCTCAAATCTCAATCCAATTTAATCAGCAGAGAATCACAGAAAGCTCCTACTGATATGGGGCATGCGAACCAACTCAGTTGTTCTCAGAGTGGTATTACTCTGGTAACAATTTAAAATTTATGTAGGACAGGTGAGGTCTAAGTGACTTCCCTGAACTTCACTGTTCGAAAGATGATGCAGGTACTACAGAATTTGGGTCTGGGTTTACACTTGTGCATGAGACTACATTTGGACACCTCATGTGGACTCCTGATTCCAACTCCAGTGGCTCAGAGCAGCTATTTCTGAAGTTATCGTCCCCCCGCCCCATTCAACTCTCAGTTTAACATGGCACAGATTTCTTCTGCATAGAGAAGTATCAGCTCCAGTTACCAGGGATACTATGTTCTATAATGCTTTCCAGAAGGTGTCATCTCGAAGGATGAATCCTTCTCCCGAAAGGGAAGAAATCAGCTCTAGGAAGGTAAAGGCAAGCAGCTACAAACCAGATTTTTCAGAAGAGTCCCATAAAATGGATCTTGATGTTGTGAAAAGACAAGAACATAGACCTTACCTTACCTGTACCAGAAGGAGCCCAGAGCCACAGAACAGATCGTGACCCTCCACAGATAAAACAACACTGTTGATTCTTTCCTCCCTAGCCCCATTCCTCGTTACTCACATGTTGCTAATAAGAAAATCAAAGGACTGCGCAATGATGCATTTGTGTTGTTGGATTGAAAATTTAAAGCCTTCCCCGTTGGATTAACTAAATGTAGTGAGTAACATGCAATCAAGGGCCAGACTATGCTTTGGCCTGCAGCCCAATAAATGAATCCTTGAGGAGCTGGCATCTTACTTCCACACAAATATAGCTCTCCGCTCATTACCGATCCAGCCTGAAATACTGGGGAAGACTACAGGAAAACAGACACCTGGCAGAGACGCTAAGTTATTTCCCTGCATACTGATTTATGCAGCGATACTTCCTAAATGACTAGCAAGGGGAGCACAAGCTGTGCAAAGAACAGTAGCCCCAAGGCGTGTGACGGAGGTGCGCGGCAGAGCTCCTACAACAGCTCTGCAAGTCCAACAGGTAGAGGTAGAACAGCAAGGTCTTCAGCGCAGCAACACCAGTGAGTGGTTTCGACTGACGTCCACTTTGCAATCACTTGGCAGGGGGGTCCTCCCCCCACCCCGCAGCGTAAAGGGGCAGCAGTTCAGTTTAAGGCTGCTCTCCCTGGGCTGCTTGATGTTGAGAGATGGACCCACAGCAAGGGCAGCTAACACCCTGACAGGAACCAGGAGCTCCAGCCTAGCCAGCTTTCCTCATCGCCTTGGTCATGCTCATAATGAGGCACAGTGACCTACTTCTGCCTGGGACAGTCCGCTTCCTTTACAGGCAAATTCCCCTTCTTTTCTGGAGCCTCGTATTACAGTCTCAGAAGGCAGGAACCCACACATCTCTCATGAGCAAAACTTCAACCTCTGGTGACCCTGGCACCCAAAACCCACATCATCTACAGCATCACCAGACATGCACCTTTGCAATGCTTCTCCCTTAAATAGCCTTCCTCAGCTTATTTCTTCTTGGAATCAAACTTGGCCTCCATGAGGGAACGGCTGCAAAGACAGAAACTAGGACATTTATGGAAATAGTCAGGAATTCATTAAGCATGAAAGCTTCAATAGTCTAATATTTCAGTAGTGAGCAGCAGTGTCTTCCAAAATAGTCTCAATATTTTCCAGGTGCACACTCTCTCTCACATCACATATTTATTTCTTTTTGTACAGCACCAAGCACGCTAAGGCTGACATTCAGGTATGGTATTCCTAGGCTCTACAGCTGTAGAAAAAGAATGTGATATGCCTAATTGGAGGTGTGATCCAGGCTATAAGTTATGCAGTCCTGTCAAAACTGAATTAATCATGTACCTTTCACCAGCTCAGCTGTACTCTACCCATTAATCTATCTTCACTGAGATGTATTCTAGTGTTACAAATAACTCATCAGTTTCAAAGGCATTTCTCCCCAAACTATCCCCACTCAGGACAGACAAGATTCAGATTCAGCCTTAGGCAAGCGATGCTTTTCTAGGCATAAAAACTCCGTACAACAAAAACCCTCTTATCTTTAATGCCTGATGATTGCGAAGGGATAGAAATGGGAGCTTCGTGCTATTACAGAAGGGCAATTCCCAGCTGCACAAAGGGGACATATGTCCTGAAAAGACTTGAAATTTTAATGCTATGACTTTTTGTGCATAGAAATGCATTTGAGTCATTTTTAAATCGCTGCACAGCTAATTCCCTTTGAGTTCTGCACAGTTGGATTCATTGAAATGGAGGCAACTTTGTTCACAGTAGTAGCATTGTTGTAGCTGTGAAGGCTTTAGGCTGTAGCTGAGACCAAGTTCGTAGGGTAAGGAATTAATTTTTATTAGATCAACTAAGAGACGGGGAAAAAAACATCAGAAAATCTTTTAGGCATGCAAAGCCTTCAAGATCAAAAAAAAAAAATCTTTGGATCTGAACACTAGGGAGCCAAGGAGGAGAGAATTCTTCCAATAAACATTTTAAGCTCGCTAAATTATTTGAGGCAGGTTTTCTTTTTGCAATAGCAGTTGACATGCAATGGGCTAAAAAGTTATCAGGGCTCCTTCAGGATGAGCCACCTAAATGAGTTATATTTCAGGACACATGAGGAACAACTCCATCTCCACCTCATTCCAAAAAAGCTTCTCTGGCACACAACTTGCCCTCATCCACACATCACACTAGAGCAAAGACCTTCCCCCTCCAGGCGACAGCAGGAACCAGCAGCTCACTTTCAGCTGAGAGAACAAATGGTTTTACCTCAAACAAAACCTCTTCTGCTGGAGTTTAGTTAAATTGTTTGGTTGTTTTGGGGTTCCCCCCCCGCCCCAGCTGTTTCTAAAAATAAAATATAAAAAAAAGAAATTGCAACAAGTAGTGACATGAAGGGAAGTATTATGCACTGAGGAAGTTGGAAAAGAAGGAACAGAATGCCACAGCTTCAGCTGGGAACAAGCCAGGATTGCCAGCCCTAACTTTTACAGCAGTTGAAAAATCCATAACATACACAATTTAATGTTTCTCCAAAGAAGGGTAAACTCAGCACTCCCTAACCCTTTGCAAGAAGCAAAAAAGATTGCTTCTTGGGGTCGGTAATGGTAGGAAGAGCAACACTTGTTACAGAAATAATATGCCTTTAGGAGGAGAAGGCAAGCGGAGTTAACTGAAGAAGATCACATACTAAGCATAGCCATTAGCAATCTCAGCCAAAAGTTTTTTAGCCTCTTCCAAATGCAAGACATTAGCAGTTCCTGTTAACTTTGCATCCCTTGGGCTCTCTAGGCCTCTTACGCCACAAAGAGGGGAGGAAAAACTCTCATTCAAGACCACTTTTGAGCTGAATTAAACTCTAAGAGGCCACTGGACATAGACAAAGGTAGTAGCAAAAAGTCACCTCCCTTAGTGCTCTAGACACTCCAAAACATTTTCAGGCTGACTGGGAAAGCACTGCCTCAACTTGGGGCTCAGACAGGTCTACAAGAGGGTGGTATAGACTGGTCACCAGTGAGTCCCAAACAGGTACAATGAAATGAGGCAGAGCAGAATCCCTACCAACTAATCCAGAGAGAAAGCACTTACCTACCTTTTCCAGAAACAGATGGTGCAATGAAGCTTATCTGACATGAAACTCCACCAAAAGAGCCAAACAAAGCCTTTTTTATTTTTTTGCTGCTATTTAAGCTGACCCACTGACACCAGGTGATGACCCAACCCAACTTCACAGGTGGCCCTCTTTACCATCAGCAAGACTGCAAAGGAAGACTTTTGAGGCTCTGATGCTTGCCTCTATTAACAGCATTTCCTCATTTAGCTCTCACAAGTTTCCTAGCAACATCCTTGCACGCACATTAACACATATATTAGACGTTGCACAGGCACCTGTAGAACAGTCAGGGTTGAAAAACTTTGCTTTCATGTTAACTCTGAGGGGAAATCAATTTGCTTCAAGAAGCAATCTCCTTCAAGGCAGCAAAGGCTACCAACATGCTCACATCACATTCGTAAAACCATGGAGCTCTTAGTGAAGGGAGAACCCAATGTATCCAATTTCATTATTGGCATTTTCTGCTTAAAAAGGCAGTGGGCTATCCTTTCCCTGCAGATTTCAAAGAAGACAAATGTCAATATACTGAATAATGCTCTGAATAACACATAAAGAAGTCCAAGTAGCCAGACAGGCAGACGCTGGACAAAGAATCAAAAGGAGCAATAATTCACTTCTACAGAACCTGTGTCAACCCCTCTGTGTCTCTAATATCTGACTGTTCTAGCAGCTGGATCTTACCCTTATTTCTCACTGCCTGAGATCATGGCTTTGCTGCCCAAACCAGGTAGCAGATGGGTTCACCTTCCCCAGCACCATCTCAGTGAATCCATCATGGAGGAAGGACTTGTGCCAGTCTGCTGGGTGTGTCCAAACTTCACGCTTCATGCACCAACAATGTCTGCACACCAGGGAGATGAGGATTTACCAAGAGCCCAGAGCAAAACCTCAGTAACTAGCAGGAATGAGAAACTTTTCTTTGTTAAATCTCTCTTGCAGCAGTGACACAGGGATAAATAACACCCCAGCCTGGGGCAGGGCAGAAATTGTGCCAAGTTCCTCATACCATTAATGTGTACCAGCACCTCCCAGGAGCAGCAGATCAGCAGTATTTACCTACCACATTTGCTGTGTGAGTAGCAAAGAGCTGCATAACTGGCATGGACTGAACTCACTTGGAGGCTCCTAGATAAACAGGGAGCATTTGGGACACCCCTCAAGGTGATCAAGACGATCTTGAGGGCTTGGAGGTCACAACACTCCCAGTCCTCCTCACCTTGCACTCCATTTCCCTTCCCTGCAGGAGTAATTTGAACCGCAGTTTTTCATTTGGCTGGAAAGGGATTTGGAGCACGCTTTGAAGCCCAAGTGTGCCCCGCATCTTGCCCTGCCTAAGCTTCATGCAGTAGAGACCTGTATGGTGCAAGAAAATTGCCTTGAGCTGAAATGCACGTTTGGGGGAGACTGCTTTGCTTTTGAGGCAAAGACAGCCTTGCCTTGCCTGTTGCCTAAAAAGGGGGTCACGAGAAACATCCTGATTTGCTGCTGCCTTTCAAATGGGGTATCCAGCCCTGGGAAAGGCTAGTGCTGGTGTGCAGAGCTCCTCCAGGCTTGCGGGGAAGCCGGTGCCTTGCAGAGCCGTGCCCAGCAGCGGGGAACTGGAGCGGAGCCACAGCCGGGAAGCGTGCGCCTCTGATTAATGCTCTCAGGCTGCCTGTTGACAAAAGCAGCAAGAGGATTTGTAATGCCTAAGCTTATCATCATCACGCTTGGAGAAAATCCCTCTCCAAGAAACAGTGTAAATAAGTAAAGTTTTACAAGTTAGCGGACTCTCCTAATTGAGTAACCCTTGTAAATTAATAACATTGAAGCAAATGTGCAAAGACTCTGCTGACTTTCTGGAAGATGTCTAATAAGGTTCAGGTTTACTAAAGCACCCAGAGGAGCTGGTCCCCAAACCTTATTGTAATTTGTTGAGACACTAATGATAGCTAACTTCCAGAGGTTTATGCAAGAGCGTGGGTATAAGGACAGAAGAACCATCAGTAGGTCTTCCCTCCCGACCCAGCCAGGTGCTAGTCATTCCAGTCCTACGACCTTGCAGTCCCACAGTGAATGGGTGGAAGGGGGTTGTGTGTGTGTGTCTCCTTCCTTCGAGGAGGTCCTGTGGTACAACAGTGAAAAAACATCCTTGGAGCATCTTTCAGCACCAACGTGGAAAGTCTCAGGGGTATCTCTGCGTGTCACTGTTCCTGCCTGAGCACTCCACATCCTCCCACCCTAAGCAAATGCATTTAATAGTTTAGCAGCAATAGGTGAAACATGAAAAAAATGCTTAGTTTCTATTGCCTTTTTTGTTGCATCTTTTGCTTTGCCTTCCCCCATTCCAACCATTACCAGTTTGGTCTCCCTGAGGAGAAGCTGTGGTTGGGTGAATAATGCAGGGTGAATACACCTTTTTTTTCTTTGGATGAACTTTGTATTTCTTTGCTCATGGACACTGAAAGCAGTTCCTGCTACAGCATTCACTGTTTGAATTTATTAGGCCACCCGCAATGTATTTACTTTGACTTTAATGGCTGTGAATACTCACATGCCTTCAGTCACGTTGCTCAGAGCTTGCCCACCCATAAAATTGTGTTGATGTTACATGCATTTAGTTGAAGCCTCCCCCCACCCCCAGCTTCGCTCACACTCTATAGGATTGGAAACAGCTTATGATGATCCAAGTTAAGTCTGTAAGGAAATTATGAACTAAAAAGCAGATGTAAGCCACTTTCATACTGACATGAGAGAGTTCATGGAGGAGATTTTACTGCTTTAACTAGCCCAGGGCAGGGCCATGGGTGAGAAGGGCCTCAGGCGATGGAGAGGTGCCTTCTCTCAGAATCCGCTATGCCGGTGGAAGAGGAGATGGACCTCACCTTGCTCTTGTTGCCCTTGCAAAGATGGAGGGCCTATACAGCACTGCTGGGAGACCAGTTCACAGGAGCCTTCCCAAATCCAATCCATGGAAAAAACAACCAGATTAGTTGAAGCCATCAAAATGGTTGACATGAACTAAGCTTGAGGATTTTGCACAACTTGGGCAAGAGAATGAAACTTCCACAGCTTCCCCAGCAGGTTGGTCAGGGCTGGCAACTACCAACAAGGCAGCAGCACGAGCAAGCTGGAGCAGCCATCATTTCCATCACTACAGCTATCTCCCCTCACCTGTGGAGGCTTAGGGTAAGGGCAACTGGCATCACCCCCAAACCAAAGCCTGTTTGGATGCCAATGCAGCCCACACCACTTGTGGCAGTGACCTGCTGTGCCCAACCCAACAGGAGTGAAGGGAAGGAGGAGGGCCTCCATCAGGTGCTGTGCCCAGCTCTTGAGCCAAGTAGGCTAGACCAAGGGGTGCAAAGTATGAGACAATGACCACACTGCTTGCTTCACCTAAGCCAAGTCGTTGAGCAAGACCGGCTACTGCTGTGCTCAAGCAGGCAGAGGACTTGCAGGACATGGACTTGTAGACATGAAGGACATGAGAAGAGGAATGCTTCCAATGGTCCACCAATGGCAGCTCCTCCCAAAAGTGCTGACCTAGCCTCAGTTCTTCAGCCCTGAATCAGTCAATATTGCTGACATGGCTGAGAAGCCCTGACATAGCTCTGAGTGCACAGAAGGGCTCCAGAGCTCCCAGGATTTCTGCATCTCATCTGCTTGGATGGAAAATACTCTGATACACAAGATGGAGCCCAATTCAAGAGCACCAAGGGGCTTTGTGTCCGCTTGTGTCAGAATGCCTTAAACTGTCAGCTCTAGCACAGCCCCCTTCTAAGTAATGGGCAGTTTTGGTCTCTGAAACACATCTGATTTGTGCAAAAAAAAGTCCAGCAAAGCAGCCATGCTGCGTGGCAGCCCTGGTGTGTGCACCTCTCCCAGGCAGAGCAGCAGAAGGCAGCCCCGTCTCAGGCAGTGGCCTGATGTGAGCAGTCACAGGCAGAGATACATTCCCACCTCACGCAGCATGATCAGCACCACACAAACACACCCACCCTTTCACAGAGAGCTGTGAGGCTGCTCCCCACACTCACAGCTCCTGAAGCTCTCCCAGCAAGGAAATGAATGTTAGGATCTAGTGAGCAGTAATACCTTCCAAGTACAGGTCTCCTTCTACAAATTCATTGGAAACTCATCACTCAAAGAACAGACAGACCTGCTGTGACCACAGACATCAAGTGTTTTGTGCAGCCTGATGAGAGCAGAGTGAAGGGGGAAATGAACAGATTTGGGATCAGGTACTGGTATCTGAGCCACATTTCTCATAGCCCCGTATCCCATTCCCTTTTCCCTCTTACACCTTGGATGTGTGCGGTAATGTTCAGATCAAGCCCAAAGGGAGAGGGGAGGGCTTGTCCCCACTAACTAGGTCTTCTAGAGCACAATAGAGCACCTCTCTTTGCCCTTCAACGCTGTCATCTTTTAAGGAACATGGAATGAGATGGGGATGAGGGACACAACGGACAAGATCGTGGGACTGCTCTCACAGCGGTGAGATGAACCTTTGGCTGACACAGAGAAACTAGGATGCGCCGATTGCTGCAGATAAGAGGGGCCATCACCAGCCCCTGATGAGCAATGAGCAATAGCTCAGCTTTCCTCTGCACACAGAGGTATAGTGAGTAAGATACCATGACTGTCTTGCTGCCTCCTATAACTTCCTTCAGTGGTAAACCTGTGCCTAGACTGACCCCCTGAGCAGCCCCAGGGCCTGTAGCTCACCGGTGCAGAGAAAGAGACCCAACAGGGCAGAGCAGCTACTGCCATCATGGCTACTAAAGCCAGCACCTCTGCTGCAGACAGGGCTTTTTTCCCTGTGGAGTGGCATGGCCCTCACAAAACCACCCTGCTTTTTCCTCCTCTCTATGCTCCTCTCTGAGTACCTGATCATTGCTCTGCTTCTTGGTGCAATGCAGATCATGGTCCACTCCCTTGAGGTGTCCCAGAGAAGCATTCCTGAACTGAGCCCAGCGCAGACAGCGAGAGCGAGACCTCCAATGCCTGCAACAGGATGTGCAGTCTGTGGGTTCAAAAGGGGAGAAATATATTCCTTCTGCACTACAAGAAGCCAAACTTACTTCTGAGCTTGGCAAGCCAGAGAAACCGTGCCATGGCAAGGTCTTGTTCTTAATATTCAAATATGAGTAACATCCCTTCGGCAAGTAGGTGCCTGTCTGTGGTAGAACAAAGAGACTTTTGTGCCAATGCATCAAGCAGAGTGAAATTTTACTTGCTTGCATCCCCAAGACGCACAGCACAAAAGAGGCTCCTGAACTTTGGGCAATATTTAAGTGTCAAAGGCAGTTCTCCATAAGTGCAATCTATTCCAGGCTTGTGACATCTGCAGACTTACAAGCTACATGTCCCACAGGAGAGCACAGCGGAGGAGATGTTCATATAGAGGGAAATATGTATTACAATGCACCCACATTGTGCAGCTGCGCTGTGTATTATTACACCAGCTTCTCATTTTTTTAAATCAGATCACTGCAGAAAGGAAAGAGCTCAAATGTTATGGTCTAATGGAACATCAAAATATGAAGATTGTTTGCTTTAAGAAAAAAAAAGCATGAAAGCTGCTGATAAATCCAACAAAATTGATCAGTGTATGAAATCATTCAAGTCAATAGATATAAAGGTGAAGGAAGTGGTGAGAAACAGCAGCTGAAGGTGCTCATAGATAGAATAAAAGAAATAAAGAAGCAACTCAGCAGTGCTTCTCTCCTTCCAGAGGAGCTCAACTAAGCCTTACACTTCAGGGAACGGGGACTCTAAGCCAAG